>JAIPRM010003346.1:0-26421 GCA_025469315.1 Stegophylla sp. TES_Ste_2020
AGAGTATTTTTACTAATTGGATCACAAAACTTGTCCGTTTCCGTTTTGTAGAGGTTCCGTCTTAGAGAGGTCAATTTCATATATTATTTGTACCGGGACTATTGACATTTTCCGATATAAGGAGAATCTCGTTTAATAGAGGGTCCGTTATAGAGAGGTTTTACTGTACACACTTTTTTTTTGTCGCAAATCTAAACCTATAATAAACGTTTTCAATTATTTTTAACACGGTAGTCTCGATACATAAAACTCAGACGTATTACGATGAAATATTATTCTGAAAAATTAAATAATATTATGTATTAATTTTTGATATGTCAGTAATTTTATATTTTTTCGAGTACACCGTATCGAACAAGAGAGAGTAATCTCGATTTTCGGCTATTAATCATCTCAGTCCGTCGACGACGGAGCAATCAATGTTGTCGTAGTGATTTTCGGCGTGTGGAAATCCGTCGTCGGTGCAAGTGTTTTTCTCGGAGGGGCCAATGTCGTCCCGAGGGCAGGGTAATCGGGGCACTTGCCCTGGGCCTCGCGTACATTCTATAATATTTGTAGGAGGAAAAATCTTTCCGACCATTTATCCGCTGACGACTTATATTTTAAATAGATTACAAAATATAATATCAAAATGTTTACAAATTAAATAACGTTTGTACAACTGACTATAAAATATATGGACGTTGGGCAGCATAATATTATTAATATTATTATTTTGAATTAGCTTATATATATATATATATATATTATTTATAAAAGGTATCAAGTGCGTTCAAAATTGGTAAGTGGTACTCGGAATGTAAAAAGGCTGAAAACCGTTAAATTTCAATGTAATATTGTAAATTCAGAGGCCTCGGAGTCATAATGATGCCCATCGGCATCTGCGTCACGCGTAGTAGGCGTACGAAGCCGCGTAAGATGGGACGACGGCGTACGAAGGGGCGTCTGAGGCTTGGGGGCCCGAGGCGACGGCGGCGGCCCCGAACGGGGAGGTGGCGTACGGGTAAGCGATCGCGTACGTGTCATTCGGTGGCGACGGGAATTCCCGTTTATTTCGGACGGCGGACGGTGATCCGGCGGCTGCAGCGGCGGCCACGACGTAGCAGGCGACCAGAGTGAAAGACGACGACACCTGGAAAAACGCAGAATAGTTACACAGTTTTAGATCATGAGCGGAGCGAAGTTTTCACCATTCGGTTTTTTGAATCACAATATGGTACTTTTTAAGAGGTCATTTTTCAAAATTCTCAATAGTTTTCTTAAAATTTAGAAAAAATATCCAAAGTCCTTATCTTTTTTCAATCCAAACTTTATGAAAATTTAAATATTAAAATTGTTCTCCCCTATTCTCAGTTAATAGTGGAATATACTTGCTCAATACAAAATAATCCTTTTGGAATATTAATAAACTTTATAATTTTCAAGTAAAATCGTTTTGTTGATGAAATTATTTATCGTTTCTTTGAAATTTAACACACACCCTTCGAATCCCACCCGGGGTCCGAAGAAGTTTCTGTACTCTTAAAGAGCACTAAAGTATTATAATCGTCGAGGTGACAAAAGAGATCAAGGTTGCATGTTGAGCCTCGTACACACAATTTGGTAAAATACTTAGACTATAGTTATTATATAGGTGTTTTATGTCGATTTTGGGTTTTTGATTTTAACATTGATTATCAATGACCCTTTAATACATATTATAATTTTTAGGTCAGAAGTCATGTGTATATATCCACTTATTAAGTCAATTAATTATCATTCCTAGTTGTGTATGTATGTGTGTGTGGGGGGAAGGGATAAAAACATCACGACCAAGTTCAAATCCCTCCCCCTTAAGATTTCGAGGCTAATTGCGCCACCGTCTACAAGTATGACGATTACAAATTAATTACATACCGTAATTGAATCAAATTCTTAATTATGAATAATGCAGTGAAATCGAGTCGGACGCTTAAAATGGGAAAACCCAAACGATGAAGAAATAATAATTCATCATGCGATATTTCTCCAGCTGTCGAAATCTCACTGTGCCGTAAAAAATACAATATAATATTATATCAGGAATGACGTATACGACGGTATATTCCACCATGGGCATTCTTCGCTCCTAGAGTGGGATACTCTTAGTGAATGTATTGAATTCTAAAGAAACGATAAATAATTCTTTCGATAAAATGATCTTCTGATTGAAGCTTCAATTAAGTATAGACAACAATAATTTATTTATTTATTTGTTCGTATGACTTTACAACGAGCGTTTACACTGAAATATTTTCTGATCACATACATAACAGGTTGGATTAAATTATTACTAATACTATTTGAAAGAAAAAAAAATATTTTGCGTATAATTGACTCATTTCCTACAAATTTTAACTTTAAACGGTTGTAAGTTATAATAGCAAAATTTGACTTGTGATTTTTTCGGGCTAATTAACCATACAAGTGAGTGAAGTCCTGTTAAGTATTCAATTAATAATATCAAGAATTCAACATTTTATTAGAAAAAAATTCAAATATTTTGTATTTGTCCCAAAAGTGGTCAAATATTTAAAAATTTGTTTTCTAGTCCTATTAGTATCTGAGTTACCCATCGAAAAACTAATAAAATCTATTTTGTAAAATCTCGTTCACGGTATATTTTCCCGCGTTTTCGTTAAAATTTTTGACAAGCTTTCCTCGTATTCGGGAAAAAATATTGAGAATTTTGAAAAATGACTCCTTTAAAGTACCGCCTGGGTGTGATTTTTGATGCAAAAAGTTACTGTACGAAACTTTTGTACGAGTTTTTCTATAATATGAAAAAGTGTTTCTATAAAGCGAGAGAAAAAATATGTATAACATCGTAAAATCGCTAGCTTCTTCGCTCCACTCGGAATTTAAAACATTATAATATGCTATGTCCGTACGAGATTAGTCTTGACGGGCAGGGGGGGATGAAAGGCAGTAGTGTATCCAGGAGTTTTGTATGGGGTAGGCTAAGATGTCATATTAAAATAAATAGAAAAATTCATTTCTTTATAAGAAAATAGTAAATACAATTCTCTCCTTTGATTTATCCGTCTACTTAGCTTGACAATTTTTATTTTTACTGAAATTTTTTGCCTTTAAGTTTTAATCTGGCTTACTATTCCAAATTTTGTTTAACTTGATTTTTTATTTTCACCTGGTAAGGTTGTGTTTGTGATTGGTTTATTAAAAAGTTTACATTTGTCTATGGTTTGTATAGTATTATATATTCGTAAATTATTAATTATAATTAATATTATTAATATTATAATAATTGTAAATGAGCAGAAATAAATTTATTTAGGTATATACATAATTTTCAAAACAATTCAAAACCAACTGACTACTTATATGTACTAACAATAAGATACAAATAATTGAAAACTCAATTGAGGGGAGGACTATAGCTCCCCCTTTAGCCTTTCCTCCCTCGGACGATACATCTCTTGTGGGAAGTGTGAAGCTACAACCCGACTTTAAACACGTCATTTGTACGTTTAATTAATCACCACGCCGTCGAGCTAGGGTTGAAAAAAAAGTGTGTACTTCGCTCGTCGGGGTGTTTCTTCGCATGTCGGGTGTGATTTTCTTGACGGGTGTATTGAATTTTAAAGAAACGATAAATCATTTCTTCAATAAAACGATTCTGAACAAAGAAAGTTAATAATATAAAAAATAAATGAGAAAGAAAAATATCAAAAATTTTTTTTTCACATTTCCAAAATTTTCTTGCGCCATAATCGTTCTTTTTATTTTCCATCCATGTTTAAATTTTCATAAATTTTAAATCAAAAAATTATGGTTTTCCAGTCTTTTTTGTCGAATTCTGTGTAGTTTTTCCCAAATTTCGCGAAAACAATTGAGAATCTTGGAAAATTGCCTCTTTAAAATACCAACCAGAAGCAATCCGGTTTCAAAAAGTTGCTGGTCAAGACTTTTGGACAAGTATTTCCATACGAAAAGTTGTACACAGAAAAAATAAAAAAATAAATATCACTGCAAAAACATTAGCTCCTTCACTTCGTTCAGAATCGAAAACGGTTTGAAATCGACTTACTTTTAATTTCATGGCGATTTCGTTATCGCAGGTGGTTGGACCTCGTCGAGCGTGAACGAATGTCGGCGTGCGTACGACTACTGAAGTTGGACGGACGATTGATGCTGACCGTCGGTCGTGGGATCCGTTTTATACCGTCTGTTCGACCTCTAGTCACGATGCCCAATATTATTACGCGCGTTCTACTCACATTCATCCGAATACAATGTTCGTATCTGATTATGAAATAACGGTCATCAATGCCAAACTAAAAAAGGTGCGAACCGTTGGTAGAGCTGGGATTTTAATACCTTAAAAAATCTAAAAAAAAATTCAACCAGGAAATTCCCCCCCAAAAAAAAATGAACAAAACGTCAATATTTGTCTGGTTTCCCGTTAGTAGATGAATTTATTCTATATTTTAGATATAACGTTTAAAAAAAAGAAATCGGCTACATGGAACGACGCATAAAAAAAAAAAAAAAAACACAAACACAAACAAACAAAATACAATGTTGGTGAATCGAGAACAGACCAGTAATGAAGATTTCATGAAATGTGCGTACACGATGTTCTAATGTTAGAATTAATTAATATATAAGTTTAAATATTCGAAAAGTAGATAAGTGTTCGACATAAAAAAATAATAATAATTGTATTAAAATATAACTTTTGAGTTAGGTTTGATTAATTCAATCGATTTTAATGTTAAATCCACCAAATTTTTCACTCATTAAATTGTGAATAATAATAATAATAATAATAATAATATGCGATGCAAAATTTTATTTATCTCCTACGCGAATAACGTTATAAAAATGTGTTAACCCAGAGAAAAAGCAGTTGGATTTTTGTTGCACGAAATTTTCATTCAATGAATTCTTGAAAAAATGTCCATTAACATTGATATAATTTTATATTCAAATAATTCTGGTAGAAATCTTGTAGGTGGACACCTCCCCTTGAAAAATTCCTAGTTGCGCCACTGTATAATATATACTATATTATTGTACTCACATAAATTATTCATTTTACGTACATAATGTGCAGTTGGAGATTAACAGCGGACACTGGTTGTCGTATTAATAATAATAAGTATAACGAATATTCTCGCGCCTTCTTATTTTCAAACTGTTCACCAGATATTATTATTATTATTAATCAAGTACTTACGTCAGTTGTTATTGTTTTTTTTTTTTTTTTTTTAATGCCATTATTATAATTGCACAATCCGCGCACCCTTAATAAAATATATCTCTACACTCGTCCGTCACATAAATCATATGTTATTATAACGCAGCATTTTTATACCTACGTAAATACATATACATACATATATATAATATACATATGTATATATATCTGCACGCACACGTATAGGCAATTACGTAATTCGACGATGACGTTTATGCAGTTCGCGCGGTCCATCACAACGGTTCTCAACCTTTTTTTTTGTTCAACGCCTTTGTACATTTTCAAAAATCTCATTCCACCCTTTAATTTTAGAATGTGAGCCGTAAAAATTTATCTCGTACATAATAATTATATTATACAACTAATGACTTTCTTTCTCATTATGAAAAAAAAAAAAAAACTAAATATAAAAAGTAACTTACTTATTAATAATATAAGAACAAATAATTATTGAATTGTAAAACAGAAATAATAGTGTAAAATGTAAATATTAATTAAATAGTAAAAGTAAATTCAGTATTAATTCTCGTAATTTTTCTATCACTATATTCCTCCGGTAAATTATCATATTAATCCTTAGGGAGAATTCCCCCCCCTGCTCCTCAGTTTTTAATCACTGGTCTATTACAATAATAAATATTTGGGAATAAAAATCTATATATTATATTTTACAAAACGCGTAATGTCGAAATAGCTTATAATAATAATGTCAGCACACCATCATCCCCTCTGTCCGCCCTCCGCCACCGTAGCAGCCGACAAGACGTCACCGGACCGTCTCTTCATATAATATTGTAATAATAATAACAACAAAACACAAAACGTATACACAAGTGCGCGCGCATTATACTGCTTATACTACTACCCCGTTTCCCACGTACACCACTCGGGCCGAGTCATTTTTATCGGAGGGCTGTGGTAGAATAGTAGTAGTAGGTGCACTCTCTATTATAATAATACATACGTGCAGAAAAGATCAGTGAGTGCAATAAAAAAAAAAAAAAAAAAAAACGAAAAACGAAAACGAATTCCTCGCAGCCAGACGTGGTCCGCCGTATTATTGTTGTATTATTGAAGAGGAGAAAAGGATTTCCACCGTGTCGGGGCGAAAATAAAAATTTTCTTAACCCCCCTCGTCGGGCGTTTTTCAAGAAACGTTTCCCAGGCCCCTTTCTGGCTGCTCCGTACACAGACCATGTGATATATACAATAAGTACGAAATAAAAATCCTTACACCGTCCGCGCCTATACACCACGTGTCGTGGCAAAAATGTTACAGGATAATACGCGCATGAAAAGGATTTCCACCGCACGGTATTTGGGGCGAAAATAAAAAAATTTCTCAATACCCCCTCGTCGGGCGAATGTCTTTTTTCCAAAAACGTTTCCCAGGCCCTGTCGTTGTGGCGAACGCCCGTACAATACCCGCGATATAATACAAGAATTTTTTCCGCCGTCCGTCTGCAAAAATATCCGTGTATACTCTGCAGGGTGATTTTTCAAGCGTGCCACCCGCCCCTTTCTTGGCCGTGAAATTACAAAAAAAAAAAATATATCCAAACTTTAGAGTTACTATAAAAACTATGGTTTCCATAACAAATTTTTTTTCGTGTCACCACTTAAGAATGCCCTGTTGCGATATACACAACCTTTTTTTTTATCAAATTGCTACAACCTCCTGTCTTAATAATTGCGGAATTTAATTCGGACAGTTTTTTCGGTTAGGTTCAATGTATTGAAAACATTCGAAAGAGTGTTTTCTGAATTATTCGAATTCGAGGATTGGGGGAGGAAATAGTTTCTTGTACAGATATTTTGTTACCAACGTATTACACGTAATATGTAATTATGAACCTATACACGATTAACCCCATTAATTAAAAATATTTAGTCAAAACGTGATTATATTTTACAATAGCTGCGAATTAATTACGCGCTAAGTGATATAATCATATTTAATAATAATATAACTCAAAATTTAACAATAATTAATTTGTCAAAAATACAGGCAATTCACTGTTTTACATTTTAATTACTGACCAAATTGGTTTTTAGAACTGTCCAATTTAATTAAGAACTATACCCATATTGGTTAGAACTACCCGTTAGCGTAGGTTTTGTTTCAAGAACTCTCTCATATAATTTAAAATATACATTATTATTAATGTATATATATTATATATACAATAAAATACTTTGATTTCTGATCGCGTCAAAGACAAAAGTCAATGAGACTATATTTTTCTCAGCGCATTGTTTGTAAGTATGAAAACAAAAAAAATATTAATTTTAACAACACCGCGAATACGGGCGCGAATACGTACGAGTGAAAATTTATTACTCAGTAATCGGTTACAATGTGTACGATATGGTCTAAGTACCCCGTGTCGTAACGTGTTTAACGTGTTGTCAGTGAATTTATAATTTGATTTCACGAAGCATGTGATGTATACTGCTGCTGCAGAGGTATATGCGTTTCAAGTTCAAGTACTTAGGTCATAATAATAATTATACCAAGTTATTATTCCAACACAATATTATATCACGACATTAATTTAATAGAATTAATAGAATAATATAATATCATCACATGTATATTAATTGACATACTATTATATGTATTACGTTATACCCCTGAAGTCCCTGAATATTTTGAAAATCTGTGCTGTTTATTATCGCAACATTAATATGAAATTATTATAAAATAATATATATGTTATAATTACTATTAATATGAAAATATGTAACTTACTGACTTACAAAATATTTCTATAAATTGTTTAATCAATTTTGAAAATTATATGGGTAATAGGATACTAGAAAAAAATCAACTCAGCAATACCGATTTTGAAACATCCGGAATTAAAAACTACACAATTTTAAAATAAACGTGTATAGAAACTTCATTTTTATAATATTTTGAAATTTTGGGAAACGCGATTAATGGATGTGGCATAAACATGTGCAAAAAGACATCAATTAATGATTAAATCATAATATTTTCTCTGACCAGTAGATATTTATGTCAAAGGCTTATTATTGTTACTTGTGAAATCGATATTCTTAATCAAAATATAATTTTTAGATAATCATATACACATATTTAAGATATTATGAAGAGAAGACGTATAACCTTATTAATATATATTATGGTAGAATGAAATATTTACTGTAATGATTTTCATCAATTAAAAGTTTCTCATAAATATCAAAAATCCAAACTTTTTTTTCAATTGATTGATTTATTTGAAGTTTACAACAGTTCACAGTGATAAATTTAAACAATATTTCTCGATACTATAGGATGTTGAATTACAAAGACAAAGTTTTTGAAACTTTAAAGTCAACGCTTCAATTGTGCATGGTATTCGAAAAAATTGAAGGTAGGTTGTGGAGAAAATGTATAGAATATTATTAAAAAAAAAAAAAAAGTTCGTTTATTCATTAGCAATCGGGCAACAATAGGAATATAATATTTTAAATTTTGTGATTTTAAAAATACTCGAGAAATGACGATGGCATATAATATTTTTAAAAACAGGACAAACGGTGTTACGTAAGAAGTTTTTTTTTTCAGGAAAACAGGACCGAAAAACAAACCTGTATTTATAACAGGACGTATAGCGATCACCCTATAATGTTCGTCGTCTGCGGTGGCGGTGGTGGCGTGAATAATATATTATTTATTACTTAAATTATTATTATTATTGTTCGTCTTCGTTCGAGAATTTCTATACGATTAAAATATAAAATACAATAGCCACGATGCTCGGTAAAACTAATAGCGCGTGAGATCGAATAGGTATATGTGTTATTATTTATATTGTATTATAGGTGTGTGTGTGTGTGTGTGTCTGCAGTGGAACAATGAAAATAGTATTCAGCGCTGCGGGGGTGGGAGTAGGAAAAAGCAAAAAGCAAAATAACAAAAAAAAAAAAAAAACCTAGAAAAAACCTTTTTCTGTTGCAAACAAGTGGTGTGTGTGTGTGCTAACGGTCGCGGTCACATTTTTTCCTCATAAGAAAAGGATGTGTAGCGCGTTCACCCCACACGCTGCGCACTACTATACTCGACGCACGTTGCTCAATAACACATATGTACGAAATTCATCTGTTGCGCAGTGTAACAATAAAATGATAATAATATTTCTCGCGGAGTCATTTCTCTCATAACGGCTCTATTGTCGTTATGGTCGCGCGTTTCGATGATAAGGCGTTGCAGTGCGGTTTCTCAATATTTTAGTATTGTTTTTTTCACTCTCTATAAATCACTGTATTATTATAATATTCGTATCCGAGCGACGACGGTCGAACCGCTCTCGATTTTAACTGCGACACGTTGTCGTTATAAATGTACGACGAAATAAACTGAGGGTGTCGCGCCCCATTCTTTCCGGAATAGCCCCGAAGCTATCCGGCTATTGTAATACCGGTTTCATGACCGGTGTCCTTATAGTCCTAAAAATATCTAGAAATCTTTTTGTAATCGCGATAATGTCTATATTTTATCTTTACTAATATGGATGTCTAGACTTGGCAGACGGCAAATAAGGAAACAAATTAAAATATAAAAAAACACAAAGCACATTTTTCAAGAGTATTTTCATGGTAAAATGCATTTTTTAAGGGCATTTTTGGTTGTTTTTCAGAGCGTTTTTCGATGGTTTCGAAGTGCATATAAATCCGGGCCCTATCCCATGACGATACGATAATTTCGAGGAACTACTTAATTCATATACAGGTGTTTGTAGAGGTCGGCAAATATTTATTCGAATTATCAGCCTACAGCAAACACTTGTGGAATAATCAAATAAACTTATCCAATGAAAACACGGCACGTCATTAGAAAAAAATATTTATAAATAATGAAATAGGTTGATTTGTCCTAGGCTAACAGAGGTGTTTACGGTTTACGAGTTATTACTAGCGATCAGTGATGGCGCTAGAATTTCTTTTCAGGTAGGCACAAAATAGAAGGCTAACCACGACCTTAGAATGTTTAATGTAAATTACTGAGCTAAATACCACCCCACTCCCCCCCCCCAGAAAAAAAAACAGGAGCAAAATCAATGAGAAAATATAATAATTGTCTTATTGTATTTGATGTGAAATGACACTAAATGAGTAAACTATTATTGAACATATTATATTGTGTATTACACACAACGAGATTTATCTAGAAATTAATGTAGATTTCCATAATTTAAATCTTAGAAGATGCAAATCAGATACCTAAGTAATTACTTTTTTTTATCTAGACACAAGATGTAGGTAATTAATTTTTATCTAGATAAAAATATAATCTAAGTAAATTTATCTAGATATCTATCACTCAACACTCTGCGGTAATGTGCGCAAAATTACATCCGGCCCGTATCCGAATACGTTTTGGAAACTAGAATGGACTATTATTCTGCAGGCGTACACTTGTTGCCGTTCGGAATATTGTTGTCGATTATTATCTTTTCCCCTCGAGATCTACAATCGAATCGATTTAATACCTATTCGAATTACAGTTTATAATAATACAAGTTCGGAAGTAGTTCATACGCACAATTTAAAGCAGAGGTTCCCAAACTTTTTTTGACTCACGGCATTCCATATATTTTCAAAAAATTCTGAGGCACCCTAAACTCTATACTTTATGCTCTAATAATATATCGTGTATTTATATTTATAATTTGTAACTATTTGTTTTTTCTTTAGCTAAGTATAACCCTAAAAGTGGCAAAATAATATATACCTACATGTATTATATAAAAACATAAGTACTTTCTCTTCTTTAAGCCTTGATAAAAGATTTCCCACAAGGGAAAATAGGTTATACGATATAAAAGCGTTAGCTACAAATAAAAGTTTTGGTTAAAAATTCATTAATTATTTTGGTCCTGTACTCTTCGTAATTCGTTACCTAATCATGTTAAATCATATTTAAACAATAAAATAAAATTTAACGAATGTTTAAGTATTGTTCTGTCTAATAAAATGGATTTATATATTAAGGACTAATTAGTTTGATTGTAGATTTTAAGTATTATTAGTTAAGCAATATTCATTATATTGACTAAAATGTGTTAGGTAATACAAATTTTTTTTTGTTTATTTTATATACTCAAGTAACTCCCTACACCAACACAAGCATGCTTAAAGGTGTAGGTAAATTCGTTATATTATTTGTTGTATAATATATTATTTCAAATGACAAAAAAAAAAAAAATATATATTATATTTTATCAAACAAATTAATACATTTTTTACGTTAATCCTACATTTTACATTCCGAGTGAAGCGAAGAAGCTAGTATTTTTACAATTATGTTTATTATTATTATTTGTTTTTTATGTGTACACGTTTTTTTCGCATAGAAATACTTGTCCAAATAAGATTTGAGCAGCAACTTTTTGAATAATCACAATAATTATTGCTTCTAGATGGTACTTTTAAGAGGTAATTTTTTTTTCGAAATTCTCAATTGTATATAAAACCAGTATGGCAATTATTAAAACACATAGAACATTATACAGTATTACTACAAATTATAAAAAAAAAAAAAAAATAAATAAATCACACTAGGTTTTATAATATTATAATCTATGTTATTATACACACACATACATTATATTTTTCATAAAATTATTTTTTCTTAAAAATTATAAGAACCGTCACCCCGGTTGGGAATCACTGATTTAAAGTCACACGTGGTTTTCAACAATATGAAATTAAGTGTTTTTTTTCGAATACACACACACACACAAAACTATACACACCCTTCGGCGTTCGTCCGTATATATGTGCGTGTGGTCGAACCATATTCGGTTAATATGTTATTATTATTATTAAACTTATCGAGAGCGGATTGAATCGCGAGCAAGATTTATCCTATCGCGGCGTATTGTTTATTATTCATTAGCATATAGTAATAATAGTATAAAATACTGTTACACTGCACACGGAGAAAATGATAAATAGTAGTCCACTCGTATAGGGGGGGGGGAGAGGGAGGGAAACCGTTACTTTAAACATTTTTATAATAGCGAATTATTGTTAATAATATTGCTGATCGAACTGCATTTCGACCGACCACCGACCGACGCGCGACGACCGGAAGATTTCGAGACAATATTATCTTAACGCGTTCCGTATCCGTTATTTATTTTTATTCTGAAATATTATAATATTATTCACAAATGACTTTATAATATAGTACGAGATAACTTTTGTTTACAGTAGCTAAAACATACGACGTAATATATCTTCACTTGTCGCATATTTAATTAATTTCACACTCTGAGTGAAGCGAAGAAGCTAGTGTATTTTCTTTCTGTTATCACTTTTTCATAAATAAAATACTTGTCCAAAAGGTTTGACTACTTTTTGGATCTGAATTTACTTCTAGACCTCTTTTTTAAGAGGTCATTTATCGAAATGAATAAATGGTTTTCCAAAAATTTTGAAAAAAAAAACGCCTTTAAAACTATTTTTTTTTTTTTTTGACCAAACTTTATGAAAATTTAAATATAAATAAAAATATAATATAAAAAATATTTTGGCGGAAGAAATTGATAATGGTAATTGATTTTTTTTTTAAACTTTTTAGCCTATTTTTTTCTTTTTACACGTAGCTGAACTGTTGAAGGCGAAATATTTTTGTTGTGTACCTAATATTATATCAATACATCAATATAATATATATATTATTTTTTTTTGATAAAAATTTTGAACATTAATGCTCAGAACTTCTGTTCTAGTGAACTGTTTTTTTTTTTTTTGTTATTAGAAAAAGACACCTATAATAATATGTTTAATGTTTAGACATAAACTTGAAGTCATTTGATTCAGTAGTTTTTTTTTTTTCAGTTATACGTGGGCAAAAAAGCCGGACATACTTCGTACGATGGGTGTTCTTCGCACAACGGGCGGGATTCTTTCTATTGAAGGGTGTATTGAATTTTAAAGAAACGATAAATCGGTTCTTCAATAAAACAATTCTGAACGAAGGAAGTTAATAGTATAAAAAAAAAAAAAAAAATGTTAGGAAAATGTCCAACATTTTTTTTTCACATTTTCACAATTTTCTCGCGCCAAAATCTTTCTTATATGATTTTCTATGTTTAAATTTTCATATAGTTCGTATCAATAAATTATGGTTTCCAAGTCGTTTTTGTCGAATTTTGGGTAGTTTTTTCCAAAAAAAAAAATAAAGAATTGAGAAGTTCAAAAAATTACCTCTCTAAAATACTATCTAGAGGCAAATCCGGTTTCAAAAAGTTGCTGATCAAAAATTTTTGGACAAGTATTTCCATACGAAAAATTGTGTACAGAAAAAAAAATAAACATTATTGTAAAAACACTAGCTTCTTCTCTTCGTTCAAAATCTAATACGTGTGTACCTGTATGTTTTGACGATTTGCGCGCGTACGCGCACCAGAAAATAAAATCTGTCATTAATATTTTTCCACTTATTTTATTATTATTGATCACAAGTCCCGTGGGCGATCACGACCGTCGCGAATAGTTCCTAACAATTATTATTATTATTATTATTATTATTATACGCTTTTCTCTTTCGGCTATTTCCGATCTGGATCGTTCGATAGCCGGCCGCCGCCGCTAGCCTGCGCACGTGTACGTTTTATACAAACACGTTTTTTTATTTTCCTATTTTTTTTTTTTTTTTTTTTTTATATATATATATATATGTATATATATATACACCGATATATACCTACTGCAACAGAAACAGCTTTTCTTTTCTTCGTTTATTTATATATTTTTTATTTCACGTGTTCACTGCCCGCCCCACCATAGATCTTAATTATGCTAAACAGTTGTGCATTGTGCACACACGAGTTGAAAAAATAAAAAAATAAAAAGCCGGTGCCGCCGCCGACAAGAAAAGTCACCGCCACCGCCGCCTGCAAATTACTACTATAAAATACCATTTCCAGCGCCGTTTGACCCGCACCGGTACGCGTTTTAGTATAAGTGTGTACGGATAATATTATAATTATTATTATTATTATTATTATTATTATTATAGTAGCCGTACACGGGTATTGTTAAATAGCGTTACACATTTTATAACCGCAGCCGTAGCCGTCGAGGAGATAATTAAAAACCGCGCCCTCCGCCCCCGTGACAAACACTTTATTATTATTATTATTATTATTAATTAATAATAAAATAACGAATCTGTTAGAATAGTAAGAAAAAAAAAACAAAAACAAAATCGTTCCAAGCTACTCAGATAATAATCGTGATATTTTTTTTTTTTTACAAAATACTGTTTTAAAAAATTATTTGAAGATGCGGACCAGTCCACCCCTACGTATAATATAGATTACATATTTGAATTATTGTGTAAATTTTCATCTAAAGTTTACATTTGGCGAAAAAAATACTTAAGTTAATATACTGGTAAATTAATGTATTTAAGGTTTCAAGTTTTCGTGTCATATTATCAAATAAAGTTCAATAACACGTCATGTGTGTTTGATGATTCGCATTTTCAATGTATTTATTAAACGCAAATGTACATTACGTTTTTTTTTTTTTCATTTTCACTTTTCATTAGGAAAAAAAAAACAAAACCCACGTGTCGCGATACGCAACATGACGTTGTACAACAGTTAAAACAAAATTATACCTCTGTACAGACGTCATGACAATAGCAATGAAACGTTTACAACTAGAGTTTTGACATCGGTAGGTACAAAATAGAAAAAAAATTAAGCATGTAAAATTTGGACTGAATGTGTTTGCGCCTAAGTACCGGATTATTTATGCGCCTGTTTAGGAAAACATCGAATTTAATAAAATTAAATAACGTTAAAAAATAACTCGTTTGCGCCCCCAGTTACCATTAATGATAATCGTTTGACAACGACGTGGTTTTTCTTTGCAACGCGTTAGTGCACTACATCTGAATGTATTTCAATATTTTGTTTATGTCTGATTACTATTTGCTTGCCTGTAAAAAATTCATCTAATTTATAAATTGTATTGTTGAAAATATTACAAATTTATAAAAATACACACTTTCGAAAGTCAATCTGAGTACCTATCTGAGTAACAAACACAATCATTATATTATTATGTGAATTTTTTTTTGTAATTTCTTTAAGGTAATGGTAGGGGAATATGGAGGCAAAGCCCCCATGAGTCTCGGTTCGGTATAAATTTGTCAAACCTCCCCCCGAGTAAAAAACTCAAATTACGCCTATGGTAACAACTAGCAGCATCTGTGACCTATATCAGCGTTAACATTTTGAAATAATATCCTGTCGAATCGTGAACCTACTACACAAGTATCCGTACGATTAGAAGAAAATCATCGGTGGTATGGAGGGGGGAGGTTCCTGAAATAAACCTTTATACCAGTAAAAAATAATATATACTTTACATAAATATATATATCCGTGTAAATCAAAAATGGAAAAATAATGATAATTATTAAAATCAAATTATTGTTTTTGGTAATAAAATGTAACTCAAATATTATGTGATAATATTAGTGTTTTATTATAGACGACAATGAAAAACGTAGTTATTACATTAAATATGTGTGCGTGACACCGACCGGCAGACGATCAATCGAAATGTAATGTGAGCAAATTATGATAAACGTTATTATTAGAAATGGATGTTAACGACTTAAGCACTATCCCACCTTTTCGGTCTTATTATGCCAGAAATATTTATTAGGTAATTTTTTCTATAGCTTTAAGGAATTTTTTTTTTAAATTTTTGGGTCATTTTTTTTTTTTTCTTGATCAGAAGACGTTCGTCCCGGATTTAAACGTTCCAGGTTATTTAAATAAAAATAAAAACGATGTTCTGACGCAAATGCTTTTATTATAATGTATTTTAAACATTTTATGCACGACTCACAGTATATTATAATAATTAGAGATGGGATTTTGATGATCTAAAAGAGTACCAAAAATGAATGTTATTATAATATACTGAGCGACGTGCATAAATGTTTAATAAACATAAAAATATGAGCATTAGAGTATCAGAACATTGCTTTTCCGGAACAAATGACTTGAGATCCAAAAAAAAAATTTATAATAATAATAATAAAAATACCAAAAGAACCCAAAAATTATTAAAAATAAAAAATCTCCTAAAAATTTAAAAAAAAAAAATGACCTAAAAATTGTTGGAAAATAATTTATTTCTAACTTTATAGGATCAAGGAGGGGGGGAATGCTAAAGTCATGAACATGTGTTCCTAAATATAAGAGTACTGTATGTATAGGATGGTGGCGATCGTTCTTAAGATTTTCTTTCAGTGCCATAAGGTCAAATCATCACCCCATTCTTTGAGTGTATACTGGTCTGGCTGACTTTGCGTCTGCTGCGTCTGCCTCTGCGTCTGCGTCACCGTCCGCGTCTGCGTCTGCGTCTGCGCCAGTGTATACTGGTCTGGCTGACTTTGCCTCTGCTGCGTCTGCCTCTGCTGCTTCTTCGTCTGCCTCTGCTGCTTCTGCCTCTGCGTCTTTGGTCTGATTCTTCGAATGGGTTGACCGTCTTCAGACTCCGGGCTTTTGGCGCGCTTTCCCAGGTTGGAACTTGATCCAAGTCTATAGAAGCTTTCCGACTGGCTGCTTCGGGGGTCCCGTCTAATTGGGAGGAGATTCTCTTGCGGGATTCCACTCTGGTTACTCGACGGTCCTCCAGCCGCCTGGCCAAGTCCCAGCGACAACCTTTGGGCAATCTCTTTTGAAATATCGTCTGTTACGGTACTCTTCGCACCTATATTCGGCCTTGACATTTGAGCCGCTCTACAATAGAGATCTAGTGATGTCACGTCCTTAGATTTCATCCACATTTTTTTAAACAAGTAATTATGACGTAACATAAAGAGAGTAGGATAAGTAACATTATCCACACCTCTAAATAAATAATTGTGGACTACGGGACACTTATTGTTATCTACTATTAATCTGATTGCATACGAAAATTCACTATACTCATTTAACTTTTTAGTTATAGCAGTTTCGAAGGCAGAGATTGATGCGTTTATTGAAACCAGTATCGGGACATATAAACCTTTATATTTTTTTGCTAACTGAAGAAATTGTTCGTCAGTGGTGCAATCCTTAACTTTAAGGCTTTCCGAACTTCTCTGTAAACAACAACAACAAAAAAAAATAACAACAACATGAAATAACACGCGAAATTATCGTTTTGTATATTTAGTTATTAGAAATTTTTGATAAATTTTAAAACTCGAAATTAGTTGAAGATTTACCTGATTTCCGGGCAAATAAATTCCGATCGGACTAATAAGAAATATTAAAAAAGTAAAGTAAAGCAAAGTATAGACAAGTTAGCCGGACATACTTGGCACCACGGATATTTTTCGCTCTTCGGGTCTCATACTCTTGATGGGTTTGTGGAATTTTAAAGAAAATCATGTCCGGCTTTTTTGCCGTTGGTTGATAGTTTACGAATTTATTAAAATAGATTTTTATTGCTTATAGTGTTGTTATAGAGACATTTATTACCTGACACGAACACAAATACACAATAATTATTGAGTTCTTAACACTTTAAAACAACATTTGTTGAATATTAATAACAATAATAACTAATCGACTATTATTAGTATTGTATATTTATTGTAGCTCCGCTCAGAATCGTCTTATTGACAAAATTATTTATCGTTTCTTTGAAATGCAATACACCCACCGAGAGTGTCCCACACGAGGAGCGTAAAGAATATGCATGGTGCTAAGTATTCCCAGTTTTTTTCGTTATGTATGTTATACTTTATTCATTAAAAGTTTACTTTTATGATAATTATTAGACAATATCTAGAGAACGTGTGGTTTTCTATGCAACGCGTTAGTGCACACTTATCTGAATGTATTTCTATTTTGTTTATGTCTGATTACTATTTTCCTTGCCGGTAAAAAATTCATCTACCTATTTATTATTGAGTTGATGAAAATATTAGATATTTATAAAGTACACACACATTCGAGAGTCAATATAGATATCTAAGTAACAACCACAATCATTATATTCTGTGCGTTTTTTTTGTAATTTCTATAAGGTAATGGTAGGGGAATATGGAGGCAAAGCCCTCATGAGTCTCGGTTTTGTATAAATTTGTCAAACCTCCCCCCGAGTAAAAAAACTCAAATCACGCCTATGGTAACAACTAGCAGCATCTGTGACCTACTTTATCACCGTTAACGTTTTGGAAAAGTCCTGTCGAATTCGTGAACCTACTTCACAAGTATCCGTACGATTAGAAGAAAATCATCAGTGGTATGAGGGGGGAGTACCTGAATCCTTGATCAAGGTTCCTGAAATAAACCTTTATACCAGTACATAATAATATATAATACGCTTTACATAAATATCCGTGTGAATGAAAAGTGGAAAAATAATAATGATTATTAAAATCAAATTATTGTTGTTGGGAATAAAATATAACTCAAACATTATGTGATAATATTAGTGTTTTATTATAGACGACAGTGAAAAACGTAGTTATTACATTAAATATGTGTGCGTGACACCGACCGGCAGACGATCAATCGAAATGTAATGTGAGCAAATTATGAAAAATGTTATTTTATTAGAGATAGAGGATGTTAACGACTTAAGCACTCTCCCCCCCCTTTTCGATCTTATTATGCCAGAAATATTTATTGGGTAATTTTTTCTATAGCTTTAAGGAATTTTTTTTTTTTTTTCAATCTTTGAGTCATTTTTTTGGATCAGATCCGTCCCGGATTTTAACGTTCCAGGTTGTTTAAATAAAAATAAAAACGATGTTCTGATGCAAATGCTTTTATTGTTATGTATTTTAAACATTTACGCACGACTCACAGTATATTATAATAATTAGAGATAGGATGTTGATGATCTAAAAGAGTACCAAAAATGAATGTTATCCTAATATACTGAGCGACGTGCATAAATGTTTAATATACATAAAAATATGATCATTAGAGTATTAGAATATTGCTTTTCCGGAACGAATGACTTCTGATAAAAAAAAAAAAATATATATATATATAATAATAATAATAAAAATGCTAATATGATCCAACAGTTATTAAAAAAAATAATCTCCTTAGAATTAAAAAAAAAAATGACCTGAAAATTATTGGAAAATAATTTATTTCTTGCTTAATAGGATCAAGGGGGGGGAATGCAAAAGTCATCAACATGTGTTCCTAAATATAAGAGTACTATATATAGGATGGTGGCGATCGTTCTTAAGATTTTCTTTCAGTGCCATAAGGTCAAATCATCACCCCATTCTTTGAATGTACGGTCTGGCTGACTTTGCGTCTGTTTCGTCTGCCTCTGCGTTTGCGTCGGCGTCCGCGTCTGCGTCAGCGTCTGCGTCTGCGTCGGCGTCCACGTCTGCGTCGGCGTCCACGTCTGCGTCGGCGTCCACGTCTGCGTCGGCGTCCACGTCTGCGTCTGCGTCCACGTCTGCGTCTGCGTCTGCGCCTGCGCCTGCGTCTGCGCCTGCGCCTGCGTCCTGATTCTTTGCGTGGGCTGACGGTCTTCAGACTCCATGCTTTTGGCACGCTTCCCCAGGTTGGAAATCGATCCAAGTCTATAGAGGCTTTCCGATTGGCTGCTTCGGGGACCCCATCTGATTAGGACATTCTCTTGCGGGATTCTATTCTGGTTACTCGACGGTCCTCCTACCGTCTGGCCAAATGCCAGCGACCATTTTTGCATCGCTTCTTCAATATCCTCCGTTACGGTAGTCGTCGCATTCATTTTCGGTTTTGATTTTCGAGCATCAGAGAAATAGGAATTTAGTGTTTCCACATCGTCATCACTCCACTTTTGGTGATACAAGTAATTACGACGGATCATAAAGATAGAAGGATAAGTATCTTTAATAGAAGTTTTAAATAAATAATTCTTGACTACGGGACACTTATCATCATCTACTATTAATCTGATTACAAGCAAATATTCATTTTGCTGTTTAAACTTTTCAATTATAGCAGATTCGAAGGCAGAGTCGATTGATTTTATTGTAGCCAGTACTGGGAAATTTATTCTTGAATTTTCTTTTGCTAATTGAAGAAATTGTTGGTCAGTGAAGCAATTCTTAACTCCAAGGCTTTCCGAACTTCTCTGTTAACAACAACTGTTAACAACAATAACAAAAAAAAAAAAAAAAAAAAAAAAAAAAGAAATAAACATAAAATGAAATAACACGCGAAATTATCGTTTTGTATAATCAATTATTAGAAAATTTCAATAAATTTTAAAACTCGAAATTAGTAAGTTGGAGATTCACCTGATTCCCGGTCAAATAAATTCCGATCGGACTAATAAGAAATATTAAAAAAGTGATGTAAAATAAACAAGAAAGCCGGGCACCACGGATATTTTTCACTCTTAGGGTCTGATACTCTTGATGGGTTTGTGGAATTTTAAAGAAACGATAAATCATTTCTTCAATAAAACGATTCAGAACGAAAGAAGTTAATAATATAAAGATCATTAATGGTGTTCATTTTCAACACGCTTACCAAGAGTATCTGACCCGAAGAGCGAATAATATTCGTGGTGCGAAATATGTCCGGCTTTCTTGTCTATATTTTACTTAACTTTACTTAACTTTTTTTTATCTAATACATAAAGGGGAAAAAATTAAATGACAAAAAAAGTGGTACAAAAATGTGCAAATTTTTTTTTGACATTTTCAAAATTTTCTTGTGCCAAAATGTTTCTTATATTATTGTCTATTAATGGTTAAATTTTCATAAAGTTTTGATCAAAAAATGATGATTTCCAAGTTTATTTGCTATATTTTGGATAGTTTTTTCCAAAAAAAAAAAAATTAAAAATGTGAGTACATCGCTCTTCGGGGTGTTCTTCGCACTTAGAGTGGGATTCTTTTGACGGGTGTATTGAACTTTAAAGAAACAATAAATCATTTCTTCAATAAAACGATTCTAAACGAAACAAGTTAATGTTATGAGAAAAAAAAAATGCAAAAATTCAGAGTGCCGGGCTGGAATCGAACCCTGGTACTGTCGCGTGCTAGGCTGGTTCCGTTACCATTACGCCACAAAACGTAGCTTGACCTTGTAAGTAAAATAATGGGTATATTTAGTATAATAACCGAGAATATTGAATTTTCAAAATAGAATAAAATAGTTAGAAAACTATTGTTGCTCGTCGATTTTAATTCATACCATCGTTTTCAGCGTCGAAAAGTACATAAGATGCAATTAAACATTATCAACCTTCAGTAACCACGTGTTATCTATAGATATCTCCCAATATCTGTCTGTATTTTCTCCGATTTTTTTTCAATCAAACCCTTGTAAAATGTTTAATTATTCGTCCATAAGAAATTTTATTGCACCAAAATGTTTGCAGTGAAATTCTCTATCAAAGCTTTAAATTTCAAAATAATCGGTTTGGCCAATTTTCTTATATGTACGTTTAAGTACATAATTTTAGGTAAAATTAACGAATTTCGTTGAAATTCTAACTTCAAACGGGTATAAAAAAAAAAGTTGACTTATGATTTTTGATATTTTTTCAGATCAATTAGACATATATGTCGGTTAGATCATATTAAATTTTCAAGTCTTATAATCAAAAATCAAAAATTTTATTACATAAAAACTAACAAAAAATGAGAAATTTCCGAAATTTTCAAAATGCTGTACTTAACTCAAAATTGATCAAATGTTTTTTAAAATTTTTTGAAATGTTCTCGTAGCTATTTTGAGTGGTTGGTGAAAATTTAATGTCCCTAGCCGCATTATTTTAGAAGTCATGTCAAAAAGTAATTTTCAATTTTACGGAAATTTCGGTATTTGTATATATTGCGTTTTTCGTCAATTTTTCGCAAGTTTTTGGAAAAATATTGAGAAATTGGAAAATTGACCTGTCTAAAGTACACCTGGGTACGATTCTGGTTCTATAGAGATACTGATCGAAACTTTTGGACAACTATTTCTATACGAAAAAGTGTTTCTAGAAAGAGAATAAAAAGAAAAAATAATAATAATTATATAAATAAACATCATTGTAAAAACATAAGCTTCTTCACTTCGTTCAGAATCTATAAAACGTGCGAAATCGTACTCATCCAGTTGGTACCCTGCCATGGCCACCATAGTACCCATTGTAACGTAATGATTATTGTGACGTGGATGTTGTATAAAAAAAACAGAAGCTCTGCTCAGAATCGTTTTATTGAAGGAATAATTTATCAGTTCTTTTAAATTCAATACACCTATCAAGAATATCCCACCCGGAAAGCGATGTATATCCTTGGTGCGAATTATGTCCGGCTTCTTTATCTTTTTTTCTTTTTCTGGAAACACTTTTTTGTACAGAAATACGAATACCTGTCCTAAATTTTCGATTAGTACCTATCTCTCTATAGATCCAAAATCATACCTAAATGTTGGTTTAGAGAGGTAATTTTTGAAATTTTTCAATAGTTATTTCAATAACGAGAAAAATTTATCGGAAAATTGACAAAAAATGGTAAAATACGCTATTACCACAATTTTCATAAAATTTATAATTATTTTTCAATATAACTTCAAAAATAATGTAACTAATAACTTGAAACTTTTACAAACTACTTAAAATGGTCATAAAAACACTGTAGAAAATATTTGATCAATTTTGAGTTAAGTTAAGCATTTTGATAATATTGTTTATTTCTCGTTTTTTATCCATAAATTTTTATAAATAAAATATTTAATTATCAATTTTAAGATTTGAAAATTTAATATGACTTCACTCACATAATATAATTGTATAATTGATCTGAAAAACGTAAGTCGACATTTTTCTCTATAACGGTTTCGACGGAATTCGTTATAGTTTTACCTAAAATTACACCTTTCAACTTGCATAAAAGAAATTTTGTTCCATCGATATTTATGAAAATTGATAGTACCCTGGAGTTAGGAATTTTACTGCGAATATTCTGGTGCAATAAGTTTTTTTTACGGACGAATAATTAAACGTTTTTGAAGAGGGGTTTAATTGAAAAAAATTTGGATAAATATTATATATTAATAATAATATATATTATAAATGTATAATATATTTAAATATTATTGTATATTTCTGGTTTGCGAACAATTATAATGGATGGGAAATTATGTATACGTATTACTCATAACAAGGGCGTAGTCAAGGGGGGGGCAGCTAGGGGCAAAGGCCCCCCTCCTGATCAAAAGCGTATGTTTAATATGTTGAATATCGAATATTCTAAAGAATATTTTAAATTTTATGCTTACGTGCCCCCCCCCCTAGTAAAAATCCCGGTTACGCCCTTGACTCATAATATGATAATATAATAATAATATTATGTCGTTCTTAAGAACATGTAGTATATACTTACGAAGCACACCGCAATAAAAACCGTGATCGATACAACTACACTCTTGGAGGATATCATCATCATCATCATATCGCGTGGATTTGTATACTTTATGAATTATTTTTTATTGAAATCGAGGCCGTCAAATGATTTGGATTACGGCGAAATACGGCTTTTATACGGTTTCGAGGGTTCCTCGCACAATACATAATAATAATAGTAATATTACCATAATAACACATAATAGCGCGTCGCAATATGTTTGTGAAAATAAATGAGACAAATGGCTATTTAAATAAAACAATACAATAATATGGAGCTCTCGGCGAACCAACCGGGCGAGTCCATTTTATCAAAATGTTCAGAGAACAAGAAGAAATATGTACCCGGTTGCATGCACTGAGCCAACCGGGCGAGTTAGAAGTCCTGTTCGATATTTATACCAAACTGAAGATGATATCTTTTTACCCCATTTTTTTTTTTTTCAAAAATGGACTTGCCCGCGGTTGTTTTATTATATTATTGTACAGAGCGTTTACAAAGTGTTTGCCGGCTCTGCTCAAAGTGGTATACAAGAACGAATTGACTGATCCGAACGACATAAAATACAAAATATTACACCGACTATTAAAAATTTGTGTAAAATACTTCATAGTTGCTCGATATAATGATCTGCACCGGCAGTGCGACTGTAAAGAACTTTATCGTTAGCCCCCCCCCCCCCCGACAACGCCCAATCCAACGACGAGGAGTTCCCTGATTGTCTAACTTCTATATGCCAGTGCAACAGGTGCTCCGAACTGACTTGATAACTTGATCTCTTATCACCAGTAGGAGGCGGTAAATCGACTTACAAATTCGCCGGTTGTTAAAATATATATAGCTCTTTATAAAAAAAACAAAACATTTTTTACAACTGCTAAATTATTTGACTTTTTTTTTTTTTTTTACTAATATTATAATAAACAAAAAACAAGTGCCGGCATTTTTAAAACAATTGTTGACCTCCATAATTATGTTGATATACTTACCAAACACGTTTACGATTATAATATTAATAATAAATAATGATCGCAAACTGTGCGTTTTGAAAAATTTTCGTACAGGCGTCGGTTTTTGTTCGAATATTAATTATTATTGGCGACCGTGTAAAATGGTGTCGAGTGAATAGAGAAGCTTGTGTTTTTTTTTTTTTTTTGTGGCCCTGAGAGGCAAAATTCGCCCTAATGTAATGTGAAAATCAAAAATTAAAAAATATGTGAAAAAGAATTTTATATGCACTTCTGCAGGCGAAATTCTGCTTTGATGCGCGCGTTTTATAACTTATAATTAGGGTTCGGATTTTAGGGCAATATGAATGATAAAAGAAAGCACAAAAAATTTGGAAAAAATAGCGAAAAAAAGGAATTTTAATTATATTTATTTTTATGTGTTAAAAAAACTTATCCAACATATATATTGATAACTTAACTTCGTTAAATGTCTTCATGTTCAAAAAAAGGTAAAAGCAACAAAAGAGATTTATAGGCGAAAAACGTAAAAATAATGTTATCCATTAGCGTAGAAATCAAACGAAATACATTTTTGTATGAAAATTTTCTTTCTATAATTTATCCTCCCGAAAAAGGCATTTGCCTCGAAATCCTAACTCTAGTATAATAATTAAGTTAAAGTTACTCCAAATGTTCCTCTAAAATGGTTGATCGGTTGAATGGTTGAAACAACGGTTTCCGCGGGTCACGTGGGCAAAACAACTTGGGGGGGGGTCATAAGTGAATTAGGGGGGATGCTACTCATGGTGGTTGTCAGTGGTGCACAGTAAAATTTTCACAGGGGTGTCGAAAATATAAATTCTTAGGAAATCACACATTTCACCTATAAAATTTGAGTATGAGCATGATAAAAATTTTGTTTTTATTATATAATTTTTTTTAAGATGCTATAAATAATAAACAATAGATATGAAAATGAGTTCCAAGTCCGACTAGAACCACCCACCGATTTTCATGGGGGTGTTAATCGACACCCCTGAACCCCTTGATGTGCGCCACTGGCGGTTGTATCCAAAAACCGCATACTTATGAATTCAATCACAAAAAGGTCGGTAGATCAAAACCGAATGCTTTATCGGTTACCAGGTATAGGTACTTCGCATAGCAAAATACCGCACACTTGGCGAGTTAGAACCACACTTTATTATATTGATATCTTCTGTACCGATGAATGTTGTACTTATTATTTTGAAATACACACAATGCTTATTGAAAAACAAAAACAAGTAAGTTAACGAGTACATTTTAATATTTTCAATACATAAATTTTAATTAAAAGTGTTTAATTGTAGGAACACTTGTTTAAATGTCGGTAAGAATATTTTATAAAGAACGGAAATCGTTTTGGAATTTCAGCCAATACAATTAAAATTTTTTCACGTAAATTGTATACCTTAAATTTTTGAATGTATAAATCATACTTTACATTTTTTTTTTTTTTTTTTTTTTTAATAAATAATTTATAAAAAAAAGCCGGACATACTTCGTCATGATGGGTGTACTTCGCACGACGGGTGGTATTCTCTTGACGGGCGTATTAAATTTTAAAGAAACGATAAATCATTTCTTCAGTAAAACCATTCTGAACGAAGGAAGTTAATATAAGAAAAAGAAAATTTTTCAAAAAATGTCCAAAATTTTTTTTCACATTTTAAAAATTTTCTTGCGCCAAAATCATTTTTATAGGATTTTCTATCTATGTTTAAATTTTCATAAAATTCTGATCAAAAAATGATGGTTTTCGAGTCGTTTTTATCAAATTTTGAGTA
>JAIPRM010003347.1:0-26417 GCA_025469315.1 Stegophylla sp. TES_Ste_2020
ACGACTCGAAAACCATCATTTTTTGATCAGAATTTTATGAAAATTTAAACATAGATAGAAAATCCTATAAAAAAGATTTTGGCGCAAGAAAATTTTGAAAATGTGAAAAAAAATTTTGGATATTTTTTTTTCTTATATTATTAACTTCCTTCGTTCAGAATCGTTTTACTGAAGAAATGATTTATCGTTTCTTTAAAATTTAATACGCCCGTCAAGAGAATACCACCCGTCGTGCAAAGTACACCAATCGTGCGAAGTATGTCTGGCTTTTTTCAGATAAATATTTCGATGCATTTTAAAAGATTCGGTTTTTTCAGTTTTTAATTTCCATTAGAAATGTTTTATTATTAAATTAATTATTAATTTTTCTATATGATAATTATATTAATTATACTTAAGAAAAAGTGTATACAGAAAAAAATAATAATTAAATGTAATAAACATTATTTTAAAAACACAAGCTTTTTATCTAAAAAAAAAATATGATTTCATAAAACAGTTTTTATTTTATTGGTATGTTTGCTTTTTTTGAAACGTACTTTAAAATTTGCTGAAATTTTAGATTTTTTTCTGAAAACAACTCGTATAGATATACTTGTTCAAAAGTTTCAATCAGCAATATTTTGAAACTGGATATGTCTCTAGTTGGTATTTTAGAATCTAAATTTTATATAGTTAAAAATTTTATACTTTCATAAAAAAATTCAATGAGATATTTGTGACATGGTGTAGTGTGAATTATTAATATTTTTTTCATATTAATGAAATTTAAAGTATAAAGTTTATAGTTTAAACTTAAAAATATAATTAAAATATTTTTTTGGTGACTCATCGTACAGTAATATGCTACACACTAGGGTGTCTCAATTTTCTCAATTATTAATTTTTTATTTGGGGGGAGGGAGGAGAAGTACTCAAAATTTGACAAAAAACTTGAAAACCATAATTTTTTCCCAACTTTATGAAAATTCAAACATAGATAAAAAATAATATGAGAAGCATTTTAGTGCAAAAAAATTTTGAAAATGTGAATAAGAATTTTTGAACATTTTTCTAACATTTTTTATCTCATTAATTTTTTTTTTTTCATTTCTTTATTTATTTATTATTAAAAAAAAAAAAAGTAAAATAAAGTTAAGTATAGACAAGAAATGTTGACATACTTCACGCCTTCGTTCTTCAGGTCAGATGCTCTTGATAGATGTGTTGATTCTTTATATTTTTTACTTCCTTCGTTCAAAATCGTCTTATTGAAAAAAATGATTTATCGTTTCTTTAAAATCTTACACATCCTCCAAGAGTATCTGACCCTAGGAGTGAATAATATCCGTGGTGCGAAGTATGTCCGGCTTTCTTTTTGTGTACTGTTAATTTTATAATATAATTTTTCTCGTGTAGTTGCTGTTTATAAAATTAAAGCTTATCATTAAAAACTGCATTTTAATTAATAAAATATGCTTTATATTTATTATACTATAAAATAGTAATTCTATAGATGTATTAAACATATATGTTATATTAGGGTAAAAAACGATAATCGGTAAATGACGTCACTGACTAGGGAAATGTTGTAAAAAAGACATTTTCTACTCAAACTTACATTTTTCACCGGTCAACCGTCATTCACCAACATTGGTGGTCAATAATTAAAAATCTCAATTAAAATTTGATTTTCCAAATTTGTATGAAAATTAATTTTTGTCATCTAGGAGTATCCCGTGAGTATCCGGAATATATCATATATTTATAAGACATTGGTGTCGATCGCTCCGGAACTCCGTTCGCTTTGCTTACTTCAATTAGATAAACTCGTTTGCTCAAGTTTCGCGCTTGGCACCGTAACATATACACTGATAATAATTTTATAATAGAATTTGTGAAATAGTTAGAAAAATTTATTTTTCTGCGAGCGTAGCGATCTCTTTAAAGAATATTTTGTCAAAAGGGATCCATATGAAATTCGGCAAAATGAATTATTATATTAAGAAACACAAAAAGTTGAAATATATATTTACAAAACGTGTAATCAATGTAAACAATAATAATTTTAAACACCATACGCATATTGTAGGTTTTTAATTGTATTTTAATTTGTGATTAATTTCGATAAATCTAGACTATAATATTATAATGGTGTGGAATTGCTAAAACCCATTTTTTTTTTTTTTTTTTTTAATAATTATTACAATAATTAATAAACATAATTTATTATAAACTAAATTATCTACTAATAATATTATGTATATTAAAAGCTAACTACTTAAACGCTAATGTACAATTTACAACTCTACAATAATATGCGTCTGAACAACCTGTTTTGTTCTCGTTAGCTTTGAAGCTCTTTGGAGATAACAAAACATGATTTACAATAAATTATATCTACGAATCACGATATTTCGTCATGAATATTTTTGTACCCAACAATGAATTTCTTATTTGAATTTGAGCAAATGTGTTGAGTAAAACATGTAAGAATATAAAAAAGAGTCAAGTTATTTATATATAAAAAAAAAATACATATAGGTATGTAAAAATAATGGGATGCACATGCAAACAAAATAATACATCATAAAAGTGACTAGCTATATGCAAACACATTTGTCTGTTTTAGATGTTTTCTCGACTATGTTTGATTTGTTCGAATGGTCATTCTATATTAGTTATTTCCGATTCAATGGATTGTTTGTTCGCCCAGAAACGTTTAACTATAGATACGTTCCTAGAACAATTAAAAAAAAAAAAAAAAAAAAAAAAACAACTGATTAATTTTCATATTGATCTATATTACGATATTTTATTGCTATAAGTAGATTTTTTTTTTTTTTTTTTAGTCAACTACATGACTACGTGGACGATATTCATATATCAATAACTTTCTCTGTGAGAACGACTATTTTTTTATTTTTTTTTTTAAATTATAATTAATTATTTTTAATCTATTTAAATCGTTCAAATAAAACATAATGGGAAAAAGTAGTTTTAATATGTTATTTCAATAACCAATTATATCGTTAATTAATAATTAATGTGCCTACCGGATGAAATCAACGCGGAATTTAATTCAATGCTCCTATATAATAATTGCAGAAATGTTCGATTTATTCGTGGTTACGGGGGGGGGGGGGAAGAAAATCGTCTCCAATAAATTCGAGAAAATTAAATATAATAAGACATATTATTTTCTAGAAATGCGTAAGAATCACGTTGCTTTTTATGAAACCCATAACATAATAGTATAATATACCGTGGTAAGAGCGGAATCGTTATGTAAATAATAACAAATAAATGATCGATCACATTTTGGTTTATGTGGTTTCCACATTACAAAATAGCGTTATTACGGAATATTATCATTAAAAATCGACGTCGTTATTGATTGTAAGTCTATTTTTGTGGTTTTAAATGGGGAAACCCCCCTCCCCCCGAAAACCAGAAGGACAAATTAGTGTACGAGTTCTACCGTCATTGAATGTCGGGGAGCATTTCACTCGATGACCTCGAGTACGCGCACAGTGTTATTATTTAGTTGATTAGGTTAGGTCAAGTCCCTCTGAAATAAATCCATCGAAAGTCACGCTGACGGGTCGTCAAACCCAAGTGAATGCGTCGTACGCACTGTTTGATGGGCATTTTTCGAATTCGGAAAAACGATTATTGTAAGTTTTAAAGTAAACAAAAAAGAATACTCGAGAATATTAGGTATGTTTTTCTTAAATATTTAAACCGTAAATAATTTGTTCCGTGACTTTTATCGTTAAGCATATCTATCTGAACATTTCACGTGAGATTTTTTAAATATAAATTACTTATTCCCTAGTGTATATCATATTTTATCAATCGCATACCCTGGAAAGTCTGCGCTCGCCTATGTATATTGCCTAAATTATCCATAGAAATGTCTGAAAATATAATATTGGTTTTTGAATATTTGGCCCTATTTCTCGTGGCCCATAAGTACTCACGTACATCAGACTTCTGGTTATATTCGAGTGTAGATGTTAAATATTTACAGAATATTAATTCATAGTTAGGTTAGGTTAGGTTAGGTCCTTAAAGTCTATGAAACTTGCTCACCCATTTTATTGGCCATGAAAATTTTTAAATTTGAATTTTCGCTTTTGGGGTGTTCATGATGAAAAATATACTTATTTCCCATAATTTTTTTAAATGTTACATATGGATGCGATATCACATTTATTTTTTCAATAGCATATTCTATTTTTTTCTGTGGAATTATATCCGGGTCTTTTTCAATGAATTTTGATTTATCGAAATCGAAATTCTAAAAAGTAGTTTTCTAATTATTCTAATTTGAATAATTTAAATGTTAAATATACACGTCTAAATATATAGATGCATATATCAATACGTTATTTTTAAATTAGAATAAATCAAATAAAACTCATTAACATTTTGATTTCAGTACATCGAAATTCACAGAAAAATTGCATGAGTAAAATCCAGAATTGAAAGAAGGAGGTTCCCATTTAAAAAAACAGTTCGTTATACATTAAAGTGGAACAAAAAAAAATATGGTTTTAATAGTAATAGTTGAACTGTTAAACATTAAAAAAACAAAATAATAAAATAACCAAATTTATGCATTTTTATGGCCAAAAAGAGGAGGATGAACATTCTTAATAGATCTCACTCTGTATATTATTTTTACTCGTGTAGCTTGATCAAAAGTCACGACTACTTTGGAATCGACTGCGTTTTGAGAATTTCGCCTGACAATATATTATTAAACCACGGTAATATTCACACGGGTGTTGACACACTTACAAGGATGTTTTTGAAGCAAACTGAAAAATCGCTGAACCGTTTTCTTTAGCCTTTCCTGGTCTTCTGGGCTGGAATTGTTGTTTTCGTACTTCAGCGGCACGATATTCGCCTGGGACGCCGTCACCGCGGTCGGGTCGTCCTTGTCGGCCGTGCTGCGCTTGTTTCCGCGCGACGTGCCGCGATCCGCTGTCGCTTTGTCGCCGTCCCCGTAGTATCTCGCCGTGGTCGGCAGGAAGAAATCCGCGGCGGCTTTAGTGGACTTCGTCGACTTGGGCACTTGCACGTGACGGGTGTTCTTGTACGAGGGCTGCGCCAAGTGTTCGTCCGAGTCGGACGCCGAGTCGTTCTGGTCGCCGCCGCCGCCAAAGTTGTTGTTGGCCTCCTGCGAGTAGGCGGCGGCCGCTTGCTGTTGTTGGGCCGAGAACGCGGCCAGTTGTTGGTTGAACTCGTGGCTGTTGGCCGGCTGCGGGAATCCGAAGTTCTGGAATCCCAGCCCGTGATTCGGGAACGAAGACTCGAGACTGTCGCTGCCACTGCCGCCGGCGCTCGGGACTGTCGGGAACAGGTGCGGCCCTTGAGCCGAGTATCCGTTACCGGCGTTCAGCTGCGAGTACGCGTGCGGGTTCCCGAACACCGAGTATCCGCCGGTCGGGAATCCGTTGGCCGACCCGGTCGGGAAACCGGGGAACGGGTTTCGGTACCCGTTGCCGCCCAATGGGCTGGTGAATCTGTTGCCGCCGTTCGGCCGTTGATTGTTGTTGTTTTGCTGTGCGCCGGCATTTTGGGACGCCGCCGCCGCGCCGCCGGTCGAACCCATTTTTATGGGTTTGAAAATCACCAGTCCCGCTTGAACGTCTTTGTCGCCTGAAAGCACACGAGTAATATAAAAATGCATTTTTATTAGTTTATTAGTTGTCTTCGTTTTAAAAATGCACGTAAAACCGGGGCTTTGAAAACGGGTTTATGCAAAACTGGTTCAAAACATGGCCTTTCGTTTTCTACTACCTACCGGAACTATAATACATTTTCGCTCTGGTAACCGTCCTAAAAATCGATATAAAAAATTTTATTGGTTAGTGAGAATTTGATTTATGATTTATTTTTATGAACTTCTGAACTTTTTTTTTTTTTCATTAACTTTGTGTAATATTCGTATTTTCAATTTAGTGTAAATGCGTTTCAACCGTGTAGACCAAAAATGTCAGTCAAAAAAAAAATAATAATAATAATAAGATAATAAGTGATCGAGAACAACATTTTCAAACAGCAGTTTAATTATCAAAATGAAAAACCGTAGAAACTTTCTTAGGTTCCGTCATAAACGAACCGGTGATCAAAATCAATAAATTTTAAGAACGGTTGTAAATCTGTAACCAGTTCCAAGTCACGGTGTAAATAAATTTGCCACGGTTGCATGAAATTGTAGCAATAAAATTAGTGTCATAAAAATTAAAAAATGTGTATTTCACGCGTCGGGTGGGATACTCTTGACGGGTGTATTGAATTTTAATGAAACGATAAATTATTTCATTAATATAACGATTATGAACGAAGCTTCAATTAATACACAATATTAATTATCAGTTTTGAAGAATTAAAATTTAACTGTTGAACTATAAATTATGTTGTTACATACAACATTCACGAAAAAAGAAAACTGATTTTCATATATTCACGTACACCTAATGAACACTCCATAAATTATTTTAAATTACAGTAAAATATAAGCATCATAATAAAATAAAGAGGCTCTAATTATCGTAAATCAACATTTGTGCACTGTAACATAACTTTTACTAATGTTTACCCTCAGTTAAATCAGTTACGGTTAAAAAAAAATGCAAAATATTCGGATTATCGGGTTTGATTCAAACCCAGTACCATCGCACGGAAAGACTACTCTTTTTCTATTGCGCCATACTAACACAGTTGAACGTTCGGTTGAAATATTAAGTACTGAGTATAATAACCGAAAATATTGAATTTTCTAAATAGAATAAAATAATTAGAAAACTATTGAGGCGCGTGTATTTTACTTCACGCCATCGTATTTAGCGTCGAAAAATACAATATAAGATGGCGATAAAACATTATTAACCTTCTAGTGTATAAATATAATAGAAATTTTCATAATATTCCTTATTTTCTCTGATTTTTTTTTTCAATCAAACCCTTGTGAAATTTTTAATTCTTTGTTCAATCAAAATTTTGTCACACCAAAATATTTGTAACGGAATTCTCTCTAGGCATCAAGTTTCAAAAAAATCGGTTGGGCCAATTTTCTTTTATGTATGTTAAAGTGTATAATTTTAGGTAAAACTAACGAATTTCTTTGAAATTCTAATTTCAAACAGTTATAGAGAAACGACTTGACTTAAGAGTTTCGAGATTTTTTCAAGACAATTAGACATATACGTTAGTGAAATCATATTAAATTTTCAAGTCTTAATATCGAAAAATCAAAACAAAAAACGAGAAATTTCCATCTGGGCGTTATTCGGGTTCTACGGAGATACTGATCGAAACTTTTGGACAAGTATACGAAAAAGTGTTTACGGGAAGAGAAAAAACAGATAAAAAAAAAAAACCAAACATTATTGTAAAATCATTAGCTTCTTGACTACGTTCAAAATTTAAAAGACAAAAGTTTAAAATAATTTAATTAGACAAGCATAAATGATTGCGTTTGTCAACTTATTTTGTTATACTCTGTATTGGTGAACCTGCACTCTATCAAGCCTATAGTTTTCAGCGACGTAAACACATGCGCACCTATGTGTGTGTGTGTGTGTGTGTGTGTGTGTGTGTGTGTGTGTGTGTGTGTGCGTGTGCGTGTGTGTGTGTGTGTGTGTGTGTGTGTGTGTGTGATTATATATTCCGTATACGTGACTCTAATCGTACACATTACTCACGTATCAAACATCCGAATATTGTAGAAAGTATTACTACGGACGGAATATTATTATGCCCACGGGGAGTCATAATACGCATATTCATTTTATAACACCGTGTAACGTAACGTTTAACGGTCGTTTCGATTGACTGACAAAAATATATGCTTTTGAAGAGTCCATGATGTGTGTCCTAAGGACACATTAAATCCTAAAAATAAGGACTATCAAAGGACACTGTCCGTTGATAGTCATGTGACAAATTTCGATTAATATTACATTTTGTTCGTCATATTAATGATTGCATCGTTATTTTCGGGTAGGTATATCACTTAAAAAAAAAAAAATCGCACGAAGATAACCGAACGAACATAACCATTATTCAAAATTGGAAAATATACTACCAACCGATTTCGGTTTTTGTAAGAAATAAATTCTACGTGCATTTCGCAAAGTAAAACTTTGTATATATTTTATTATCTTATTCCTTAGCAGAGGGAAATTAGCTATTTATTAAATTCACCGCTGCCGCCGTATACTCACCCATATTTTTCATTTGATTGTTGACTTGGTTCAACGAGTCTTGTTGGTTCTGCTGCACCGCCCTTTTTGCCGTGAACCCGTTGCCGCCGCCACCGTATCCGCCGTACCCGGTGCCCACGTCGTATCCGCCGGCCGACGGGACCGCGAATCCTGTGGGATAACTTGCGGCCGCTGCCGGGTACCCGTTGGCAGGGAATCCGTTACCTTGGTACGCATGACCCGTGAACCCGTGACCCGGGTATGCATGTGCTTGGTATCCCACCGCAGTAGCAGCCCCGTAACCTGTGGACCGCACGGTCACGATTGAATATTATTATCGTCAAAAAAACGAGTCAACGAGCGGCCAAAGGGGGGGGGGAGGATAGTCAGTCTCGTAAAGAATACTTTATTAATTGTGTATACGGAATACGCATTAGAATAAATGAACGAAAGGGTATATTTAGAATACTTTAAAGGAACTATGTTCAGGATACATTCGATTTTCGATTACTTCTAGAACATTTGTATCTTGTTCCTAAAAATGCAGGTCAGTTTCAAAAACTAATATTATTTGATGAATAAAAATATTATATATCAATTAATACAACAAATATTCGAATATAATTATCATTAAAATTAACTAACTGAACACCAATGTGCAGAAATAAATATTGATATGAGTAAAAAATCTATGATTTAAAAAAATTGATTGTCCCAAATTGAAAACCAATTGTATTTTTAGAATTCAGAAAAATTATTTATTATTTGGTGAATGAAATAATGTATCTAATAATTTATACTTGAATATTCTTTCGAAAAGTATTCAAATATTTTTATTTGAATATATTAGTTCTAATAATTTACAAGACTCGACATAATACACAATAGGTTCTAGGTCAAAACATATTAAAAAATATGGTTTATGTATCTTACATACAAAATATCTAATTTTTAAACATTTGATTTAAATACCTATTTTTTATATTTTTTATAGATATTATAGTATTTGTTATAATTAATCAGAGGATAAATATATATTACATAAATAAAAGAATGTGGTGTAATACACGCATAATTCAAAAACCATGTAGTTGTTAAATTATGTTTAAATGTATTAACTTATGGATAAAAAAAAAACATAAGGAATCACCTGTTTTAAACACTCCAAAGACATATTTTTATCCAACTATACTTATTATAATATATATGTTTTATCGGTTTATCAGTTTTTAGTACCTAATCAATAAGTGTAACTATATAAATTGTTCATATTTATTAAATTGTATATATTCGTAGATATATTTTCAACCGATTGGTTTTTTTGTATTATATTTTAGTTTCCCCGATTATCTATTTTCTTTTTTTTTTTTGGTTTGAAATACAATTTCAATTAGATATTTTGCATATAAGATAATATTATATACGTAAAACGTTTTTCACATGGACATATTATTACATACAGAGCCAGTATAATAGATGTTTTCACCGAACATTCGTATATAGTATTATTGTACGGTATTATTGACGGAAGCAAACAACTCACTGGTAGGCTGATGGATAGGTGTGACCGGCAGATGATTGTATAGACCCACAGTGTGAATCACGTCGATTTGAGGTTCTTGGTGCGAGTCGAACGCGTGCGTCGCAATGGTTTTTCCCAAGTTGGAAATCGCTTCGCCTTTGGTTTGTAACAGCTTGCCCTTTGCCACGACCACGTGCCCCTTGGCCTTGATCAGTTGACCTTTGAGCGCGATCACTCCGCCTGTTATGGCTTTCGCGGCTTGCAACACGGACCCCAATATAGCCTTTTTAACGCCCCACAGGTTGAACGATTTCGTGTGATAAGACTGAAAGTCAACATTTTATGTTGAATAATACGAACCGAAACTTCAGGGTTGACAACTTTAAAATCTTATGACATAGGAAAAATAAGCAAAAAGTGTCTTTTTTCCCCCCCAAATTAGTTAGTTATGTAGTGGGCATTAGTAAGTGTTTCTGTGCAAAAGAAAAAAAATACTTTTTTTATTAATGTAATATATTAATTTTTAATCCCAGATGTCATATAGATAAAAATAGTATTATCTTATTAAAAACTGTAAACTTTACAAGAATTACGATGAATTTAAGCACTTGTATCCTATTTGTTGTAAAATGGTTGGAAATTTCGCAATAGTTTAAGTTAGGTCAGGCATTTTCGAAATGACATTGACATTTATGAAATTCTGCAGTTTCGTCCTAGTCCTACGTGTGAGACTTACCAGTGGTTCGTCGTAGTGTTCTGCCGAGCCGATAGATTTGCCCGACGACGAAAGAGAGCTGAGCAATCCTAGTTTTTTGTTCAGCAGCGACGAAAATATGTCGCCGGACCTTTTCGTCCTCGCTTCGTCACTTTCGCTTTTCGCGTCTTCCATTTCGACATATTCGGTGGGGTCCAAGGACGTGGCACTCGTTACGTAAACGTTAAGGGTGAAAACGACTATTGTCAACACGAGGATCTGTAAAAACGACGCCATTATGTATTATATTATATTATATTATATTATCAATGGTAATAATAATAATAATAATAATTTGTCTGTCTGTACAATGACGTGGAGTGCGTATCGAAGTGGCAGCACTAATTTCGTAGAGATCCGTAAGAACAACAGACGGACTCGACGTGCCAACGAGAGTATATTATAATATTTCGTAGATTACATGTGTAATGCGTTAAAATCGTGATTAGTGAGTTATGTGATGATTAGTATAAAATGTTATTAGATTTATTATTATTATCGGTCTTCTGTATGGTAGGAGAAAGTTTGGATTCGGCCAATATTGTTATTTTACAGAACCCGTTTATCCTGATATACACCAGCTATAGTTCCGGTCATCTTGAAATGAAAGTAATGTGTTACCTCATTTGTAGACACAGCGCTTACACGCGGTACCAGACTCTATCGGTTACTATATTAGTTATTATAGCATTCGTCGCACGTGCACGGTATTAACACGTCAAACGAAATTAACGTTATTCTCAAATAAATTATTTAATAATAATTATCATTAGGTATTATTATTATTATTATTGTTATCACGTGACGGTGCAATATTGCGAGTACAATTCGTGCAAAATACTTTATGGTTGTAGCAATTTGAACCTTACAAAGTAAATACGATTACAATTTGGATGTTTTATTTATTTATTTTTTTTTTTTTGTATCAATTTACTTGATATATTTTGATCATTTGTTTCATTCTCATTTTAAGATTTTTTTTTCTTTTGTTTTATAAACATCATTTGTTTTGTATGTACATATTATGTGAAATCGATTAAATAACGAAAAACAAACAGGTAAAAGTCGGTGTCAGATAAATAATCGCATAACGAATAATTCTTTGCATTCAGATACTTTTGTAAAAAAAAAAAAAAAATTAATAGTAAATACCCAAACGCGCGCTTTGAGTCATCGTGATTATTATTGTGAAAGTAAGGATGTTTTCCGATACTCGCATACTTAGAATCATTCATAAAATAACTGTTAAAGTGAATTTCAATTTTCAATACTATAATAACTATTAATTTATGCATTAATATAAGTGTCTATAGAGTATTGTCACGACACGATATTTTAATAATCTAAAACCCGATAGTCTATTGTTTAGATAAATTTATTTATTATTTGTCTATTGAAAATCAATTAATAGCTATGAATTGTTTTAATTATATAAAAAAACATGTATTTTAGTAATGAATAAACTATCGAATTTCATTTTTTAAATTACTCAGTAAACTTTACAACAAACAAAATAATTATAATTACACATTTATTGTTACATTGGTCTTACATTTAAATTTTCCAATGTAAATAAATATGTCTGTTTGGCAACGATTATTTCATCAAAATAATAATTTTCATTTAAAATGTATGCAAGAAAGCATTTAACACGGGAAACAAAAAAAAAAAAGTCTACAAATTACAAAGTAAATTTAATTTTTTTTTAAATTATAATAAAGGATATTATGAACGATTGATTTTATTCAATACAGTAGGGCGTTGTTAAAGTGAAAGAAATGCATTACGTTAGCTTTAAATTACTTATTAGAATACTTAATATATTTTGTAGCGTAGGCGATTTACAAAATTGGATTCGAAATGCAAAATGCACGAATACGTCATTAAGAAAAAAAAAAAAAAATCAGTTAGACAAAAATTCAGAAAGTAAAATATCGAGTTAGTAAAATATTTTCATATTCAAATTTACCTCCGTTTACGTATAGTTCGTTTTAGATTTCCCTAGAAGTAATAATATTATTATTAGTCTTAGATTCGTATTTACTCGTTATTCGCGGTCGGAACCGGTTCCGAGAAGGATTGCTTAGACATACTGTCTGGTTGTGTAACGTGGTAACTACGGTTGACCCTTTTCGACCCAGACCTTGCTTTCTTCCATTTTTACATGCACAGGTGGTAATTTTTATTATTCAGTGATTACAGGGAAATTCGCTTAACGTTTGACGAATGTGTATGACCACAAGTTATTGTCTATTTGATTTTTTTCCATATGGACAAAATTATATGACGTGTACTAACTACTAATGAGCATGTTAAACACGTTTTCAAAACGATCAGAGCAAGAACTCAGTCAAATAACCGATAAGTGCACTTATTTCAAATTTGTATTGAAATCCATGAACATTTCTGATTTAAAATATATTTTTAGTTTTATTGGTACGCCTATTATAATAGCGTTGGTATACACTAATTTAAATACAAACGAAATGCACGTCTTCGCGTGTAGTATTGTGTTACGAATTTGAAATATTTTCAATGGAAGTTATGTGTCTACAAAACAACGCAATAACGTCAGATAAATCACAACAAGGGAGTATCCGGTATGAAACATAAGTTATTAAAATATCAAACGGTTCCGTCGTGAAATGAAATATATAATAAAACGCTTTCATTTCGAGTTCCGGAGTGAGTGATTGATACGATCCTCTCACGAATTACACAAAATATGTGTAACGATAAACGTGAAACACATAAATTTATTTTCGGAAATAAAAGTTTCGCGACACATTTGGATGTTTGACATTATAGTAATAATAAAATTGAGCACTCAAAAGCTTTTGTCGCGGTTTAATTTTTTATAATACTAAATATTATATTATGACTTCGATGTGTAACATTTCATTTACCGTCTTTAATGTTATAATATTATTCAGCAAGCAGGACCCTATTTACGCAAAGGACATTATGAATATTTGTTCAGAGCCCATGAGTATTAGGGGCCCACAAAATGTATTTAATTATTATTTTAATTTTAATTAATCCTTAAATTTATGAAAAACATCAATCAATTTTCACACTTTCAAAAATATTTGTTAAAATATAAATCATATTTTTCACTATCACAAAATGTAAATCAAAAAGCATTTTTTCTTTTACCAAAATGGTCTATTATTATATTTATAGAGCAATATTTTTACAAAAAAAAATAATTACAAAAATTATAAAAAATGTTGTAGTTCTTTCATTCAATTTATATTATTCAATTTATTATTAAGTAATTAATGGTTAGATTTCTAATTATAATTATAATATATTTACAAATTATAAGTTAATTCACAACAATTAATAATGATAGGAAACTTTTTTTTTTGTCCCGGACCTCAAAAATTCTAAATCAGGCTCTGTCAGCAAGTCTCATCCTATATTCTGACTGTCAGTCAGTGTGTTTTTAATTTAATTACGTAAATTATCACACGTTCGATAAATTAATGTTTCTCTCAGAACAGCAGCTGGACAGTAAAATGACATATTAATTTGTTATATTATACTACATTAATTGATATGTAAAGCAAAAAAAAAAAAATAAAATATCCGTATAATATTGTTACATAAATTGACATGGAAATTATAATTAGCTGTACGTCAACAGTGATATGAATATTATGTGCAATTGCGGAAAATGACTATTTAGTTTTCTAAATAATTAGCTGGAATAACGGTTAGAGAGTTTCATATAACACATTAAAACTTATCATCAACGATTAGATAGTGTTGTGTACTATAAATGTGTCGTAACAATTTAATTATTTTTACGATAGTAAATCATTGACTTTTTATAGCTTATCAAAACTTCTACCTGGTGATTTCTCACGTATCGATATTTTCTAATGTATAAATAATTATTATTATAAGTCATCCTTTACTCATTACTTAGAATATGTTATGGATATTCTGTATTTGTACCCACTAAAAAACTTAGAGTATGAAATAATTTGATTTAAAATTATCTACGTGATAAAAGAAAATCATGAAAATGGGTAATCACTCAAGTCTACCTATTTTGGTACAGGAAAATTCCATTTTAAAATTAATAGGTACCATTTTTTGTTTTTCCCTTACACATTTTCTCAAAAATGCTGTGGAATTATTTAATTTCTGAATCTAAAAATAAAAACATGTTATTTTTCAAACTTTTGTGCCATATTAAAAACGTTATGCTCTCTGATTTCTCCGTTTTGAGTACTTAACTTTTTAAATGTTTTCATTGTTTTCTTGGTTGATGTATTCGGTTGAATATAAATTAACCAATTTTACAGATGTAGTCTGTCGTGATGATAATATTATTATTATGTAGACCGTAATATTATAAGCACGCGTGTACAAATGTATATTATGTAGATACTACTACATGCAACAGGTGCATAATACGTATACAGTGTTACGTTATGTTTGAATAAATTTAATTCGCACAAGAATAAAACGCGGACGAAGCACTATCTCTAATGTATTTACATATTTTTATTTCGAAAACGGTTTTCATCCAGTTTTCTATCTGTAAAAGGGAATCGAGTTATTAGTCTAATATGTTCTCGATTTACGTAATTGTTTTATTTTTATTTTTTATTTTTTTTTTGTTGTTGTTGTTGTTGTTTATTGATAACCACAACGTGACACTTTGACTTGTCACGTTCACTGTACAAAATAACGTCTATCTATATACTTATATATATATAGAGTTTAGGAATTAAAAATCTGTACTTATTGGAAAATGATATAATAACATTATTATTTTAGAAACGGCATGAAAAAAAATAAATAAAACTAAAATAACGTGCAATGACGTTTTTTTTATTGTTTATTCGAGCGTATATTTCCTAAAATTATAATTTTGATATATATCGACACGTTGTCAATAATTTTCTGTTAAATAACACATCTTTTAGGGGGGGGGAAACTATGAATTTATATCGTACGAATCGTTTTTGTTTTACATGGTCATTGTGTGCATACATTACATACATTACTAATAATTAGTGTATCTACTTATACAATAGTTGGCGCAACATTGTCATTTTTACGCATATTATGAAACGTCATCTACGCACGTGACACGTACATCACGACCACGACCGGAGGGTAAACTGGTTCGCCTCCGGAACGCCTTAACGGGATGAACGTTTAGACGTTTTACATAAGTCAGATAAAATATTTGATATTTTGTACCTAACCTTTCCAAAAATTTTGGCGTTCGCAGTGGGCATAGGACGGATAAGCCCAGGCCTATCCACTTTTTACCGAAAATAAACGTTTTGAATAATAATTGGTATCACTGATTTGAAATATAAATAATTCAAAAAAAAAATCCAGACATGGGTATTCTTCGCTCATCTATTGGAATCACACTTGGTGGGCGTGATGAATTTTAGAAAAACGATAAATAATTTCTTTAACAAAATGATTCTGAGCTGAGCTTCAATTAATTACACGGAAAAATAACTTTAAGTTTCATATTGAGATTATATTATGTTTACCAATTTTATAACACCATCCATAACCATCTATTATTCGTGAGAATAATGATCGGTTGTGTTTTAAAATTTAAAGTTCTTATAATAATTCAATAGGTGAGTAAAAGAACACTCATTTGACACAACAGCTGTAGTCCAAAAAGTTCAATTCGATATTGTCAATTTTGACGTTTTAAATATTAGTCTGCTACCTATAACCTATAGACTTATTAGTAAATCTTATGGCTTCATTCGGTTACAGGTTACAGTTCCTAAGGACTTGTTACTTCAATTATCGGTAATTAATTTTTGTTTTTTTTTTTAATAAAACAGTTGGAACTGCTAACAAAAAAAAAAAAATTTGTATCCAGACAGTTTCATATTCCACTATATATACTGAGAACGGGAGAAAAATTGTTTGATAAGTAAAAGAATTGGAAAATATATCCAATATTTTTTTCTCATTTTCTAAATTTTCTCGTGCCAAAACATTTCTCATATTATTGTCTACCTATACTTAAATTTTCATACATTTTGGATAAAAAAAGATAATTTCCAAGTTGTTTTTGTCAAATATTGTTTTCTTCCAAAATTTTGAGAAATCTATTGAGAATTTCGAAAAATTACCTCTCAAAAGTATCATCTAGAGGTGAATTACATTTTAAAAAGTTGGTGGTTGAAACTTTTGGACAAATTTTTCTATACGAAAAAGTGTTAACATGATTGTAAAACACTAGCTTTTTCACTCCACTCAAAATCTAAAATCATTGAAATAGTACTATTTTTCTTCTAAATTATTTTTTCGTTAGTAATTTTTCTGAAAACTCATTTAAAATGAAGAAAAAAACAAATAGTATAAAGTAGATAGTTAAAATAAATAACGATTATTATATAATAAAACTTTATTTTAAAAAACTTAATAAAAATAAATAAAAATAAGATTTTATAAATTACAGATTAATAACGTTATCATATCAGAACAATATTACGATGATAACTCGAGTGAAAATAGTGGAAAAACAGTACTATCCCTGCGCAACTACTATTTTTTCGTTCATTCTCATTTTGAATTTGTTCGAATTCGTATCAGACAAATATTACCAAAGTAAGGTTGTATTGAATTTTTAACTAATTTCAATAGCAATATACATTTTTTAATGTACATTTTTTTCAAAATCCTATATTTATTCTAATAGTTGTCAAATTCGTTTAATTTGTATTGCGCAGTTCTTGATAATGGGTCAAAATTTCAATTTTTTGGTACTATTATTTATGTAGTAAATTACTGAAATGTATTTTATGAAAATTTAGTTTACTCAATATTTTGCATCAATCAACCCATAGTTATTTTTTAGGCTTAGGAAAAATATTGAGAAAAAGTATTCCCAGAAAAGAAAAAAAAAAAAAAACTCATCATTAAAATGTACACATTGTTTGGGTACGTAATAGTAAATCGAATAACGCAGCCAAAATCACTCATAAAAATTTAATTGAAAAAGTGTTGATATAATATGATGTATTTGTGTTAAATGTTTCGCCTTAAATCCCAATGAATAAGGTTAAGAGAATAGAAATCGTTTTTTGGGTGCGGAGCCGAGGACGAATCACCCGACTCGTAAATGTCAGATTGGTTTTCACGTTTTGTTCCAGCCTATAAAGTATGATAATATGCATAGCCCCGTATTGATAGCCTGAAAGTCGACTCTCATCAGTTTCCTATTTTGACACGTGTTATGCCTTTCAATATTACGATATTCTTTTACCATTGAATTGATTTATGTTTTATTATAAATTAAAATTATGTTTTAATCGGTATCGTCTTGTTAAATTCAATGTCGTGTATGTTTAAATAAATCATTAGATTTTTAGATTCTGAGTGGAGCAAATAAGCTAGTCTTTTTACAATGATATTTATTTATTATTGTTTTTTTTTTTTGTAAGAGGACATGTTTTCGTATAGAATGACTTGTCAAACGGTTTTGACCAACACACTTTTTAATCAGAATTTTCCTTTAGTTGTTATACTTTTGTTAGGTCATTTTTCTAAATTCTCAATATTTTCTCCAAAATTTGAGAGAAAAAATACCCAAAATTTAATAAAAATGCCTTTAAAACTTTTTTTCATTCCAAACTTTATGAAAATTTAAATTTATACAAACAATAATATGATTAATATTTTGCTGAAAAAAAAATTTTAATGTGTGAATTTTTCTCTTAATTTTTTTCCTGTTCTCGAGTAATTGCGAAATATAAAAGTGGCCGAGTAAAAACTACATTTTTTTTTTTTTTTTTTTTATAATAATTATGCATTTTGTAATGTTTAACTAAAATTATCCTTTAAAAACTGAAACCCGCTCAGAATCGTTTTGTTGAAGAAATAATTTATCGTTTATTTAATATTTTTAAAATTTATTTTTTAAAACACCAACAAAGTACAATTCGAGCAGTGATGAATATACCAATGATGCGAAGTATGTTCGGCTCTTTAGATATTCTATTCGGTATTATATTAAATCTAATAGTTATTGTTTTTAAAAAATAATAATAATCATTTATTTTAAAATAATGTTTATATTGGTAGGCCCGTCGAACAAAACATGTCTGACCTATCTAGAAAAAATATCTAGTTCCGACAATGGTCAAAATACATACACACTTTCCAATGTCAGCAGACAGCTGTATCCCAACGGTTGTAGAATAAGACATGACACCTTCGTGACCTTGGGAATAAACCAGAATTTTGAATGAAAGTTCGTTTTTCCGTTAGGTATCACGTGATTGGTGGGAAGATTGTAGAGTAAACGAATAGTTTTATAACATTTTAATCTTGTTTTCGAATTACTGAAATAATTATTAGTTCTATCGCTCGGCCGTACTACTACAATTAAATTATTTCAATAATAATATAACAGTTTGCTTCATAAATATTAAAATCAATTAAAGCAAAACCCTAACGAGATCAAATATAAATGTTATGTTTATCTTTTTTAATTCTCAACACAGTTTGCAAAATAAATATTATACTTTTAAAGATAACAATAGCTTCTGATACCACAAAAATAACTCATATGGTTATGAATAAAATTATTAAAATTAAGCACTTTTTGTTTTTTCAAAATACTTTAGTAATATATATATGTGTATATTCGAAAAGGGCATTGCGAACATTAAAGTTAAACACACATAACAGATTTTAACGCGAAAACGAAAACCTTTTCAATATTTTAATAAAATCATATGTAATTGGTATAATGCACGAGCACACAATGCATAATAAATACATAAGTATGTATTATGTAAAATAAATATAAGTTTTAATATCATATTGTCATGAAATACTATTTCAAACTGTTTATTGTTATGACATTTGCGACGTCGAAATAAATAATAATGCGAAGTGTGAAATTAAAGGAATGTGACGAGGACTTGATGTGTGATTGATGAATGTGATGAACAACATCGTTTACGACGTATAATAGGTGATCGCAATAATGTCAAATAACGTCATGAAATCGACTTATTTTTCGATTGCAATCAATTCAGTATTCTCGATGAATTGTTATCTGGAGAAAAAAAAACTCGTTTCAACCGGCCATTTATATTTCCGCCAGATTAAACAGCGTGCCATAGAACGAACGTTTGAAAATGTTCATCTAAAGATTATTATTTTGAAAAATAGCCGCAGTTCTCACTGCAACTAATTTTCTTTTACTGGCCGCGGTGCTTTAGACACGCGTAAGAGTGAGTGAGCAGTATAATGTGATTGTAACGCATAACGCACGCAATAAATCGTCAAAAACCGATCGATGCTAGAAATTCTTTAACATACTTACATTACCCATTATATTATATTATTACTCACATAATAAATTTCACCGTAATTTCTGCTGTCATTTTTTTTTTTTTTTTCACTATACATATTGTATTATTAATAATGAACAAAATAGTCCTTTAGAACAAAATAAAATCATTCCCCTTCGAAAAAATTAATAATAAAATAAAACATAAGAATCGGAGAAATTAAAAGCAATAAATTCCCCCAAAAAAAATAACCAAAACGTTAATCCTTATCATCTTTTATTAAAATTTTATAACTTTTATAACAAATTATTTGATCATTTTTTTAAATATCTAATTAACACATTTTTCGGCTCGCGTACTAAGTGAATTCATTCCTCTTATCCAGAAATCCTTACCAAAAAATTCTATTTGTTTTCTCTACAATCTTTAAGCAAAAATCAATTCACGAATAATTGTACTTTTCATTGCATTTAATAATAGCATTCCACAAAATCAATACGACAGTATAATTCATTTTTACAATTTCACCTGTTATCACTTTAATTATATTTTAATCGTATCTCATTGTATTCATAACCTTTTGTTTATTATAATCGCTTGACACTAATGGCCATCTGCATATCGTATTATATTAATTATCATTGTCCTTTTTAAAACGTTATTAGTATTTCCAGAAACGAAATTAATATCCTTGTTTATTTTAACTGTCGACCTATAATAAAATTATTGTATTACACAGCAAGTCTATAAAACATTTTTCTATCAATATATGAAATTCGTTATGAAAATCATCATGTAAAATTAAATTTTAGATTAATTCATTATATGTATTAATCAATCGCTATCGATCGTATGTTTTATAGAAAGTAAAAATAATATGTATGAAGCGCGTCAGAAATATTATTTTATCATATATACTTGAAGACTGCAGAGATTGAAAAATTAATTCGTAAAAATGAAATTTTAATAAGAATTCGAATACTAAAAGAACCGTGTCACTTTTGTTAGAATTGCGAAAGTAATAATAAAATTAATATGCAGCTGTATAGATGATATTATTGTGATTGCAGTGACGTATTTGAGATTTCTTTGCAAGGAAGTCTTATATGTCTAAATCCAGAAAAGCGTTAAACAGGTTGTTTTCGTACGTTTGCGTTATTCACCATTTTTTCTTATTTAACAAACTTTTGTCTGATATTCTAAGAATAATTTTCATGATTGAACTTACTGTTTAATTGGAGAATATATTCGAATTTTTCTTTCGTAAGTGCCTGTTTGTGTTTTTTTTTTTTTTTACTTTTTTGTCGCTATTTTCATATTAAATGTAATTAGATTTGTTAAATTTCAGAAATTTCAAAAACGTATATACTATAATTCTCAATATAACATAATTATATATAATATATATATATATATATATAAATCAAAATGTTATAAATAACGTATCGTTTTCCCGGATTATACCAAAATATAAATGTTTATGAATTTATCGCAAAAAAAAATTAACGTCCGAGGAAAATATCACAATTTATAGCTGGTATTGTTTTCGGTGGCAAGGAATTTCGACGGGTCCGGGTGTCGACGACGACCCGCGACCTTCACACCGGACTGCCGGTCCCAGTCACGAGCTCGCGCCTAGTAGGAAATCCCGCGGGAGGAAGAGGACCGGCTCCGGAGTAGCTACCGCGTCGGAACAAAAATAATCGTACGGCGTGGGCGACGTCTTCGATCGCGCGCGTTCATGCTTTCTAAACGCGTGCGGACGGCCGTTCACGTCTCACTGGAACAACGGAGTCCGGGGACTACGCGGTACAGTGTCTGGTGGTTTCGACACGACGAACGCCGAAATCTGCAGCCAGCGACCGCGGAAGTCTAATCCGTCGTAGGAACACGGTCCGCTCTGTAGGATTTGCCACGCGTCTCGTTTAGAACGTCCTTTATTTTGACTCTGCACGCCCTGCCCCTCCCTCCCCACATTTACCCCACGACTATTTCCGGTCGGGTCGACATATATCCCGTTTTTAAAATACGTGATGATTTTTGTACAATATTATATACATATACCGACCAGTTTTCAAATAAATAAATAATAGTTCGAATCATCGCCTTATTTATTATGAGTATTCGTCCAGGTCCAGGATTTAATCATTATTTTAATTTTAGTTAATCGCGTTTTATACGAAAAACATCAAGAAAATATGTTTACAAATTCAAAAATATCTGTTGAAATATAAATCATATTACATATAAATCATATATAGTCTGTTATTATAATAATTGACCGAGCGTTATTACAATAGAGAAAAAAAAAAATTATAAAATTTATGAAGATTTTGTAATACTTACATCCAAATATTATTCAATTTTTTATCAAGCACTATAACTGGTTAATATATTTACTGATTATAATTTCGTTTACAATAATTGATAATAATACGCCAATTGTTTTTATTTTGTCCGGGGCCTTGAAAAAATCTAAATCAGGCTCTGGTTCGAATCCTGAAAAATAAATGCTTAATACCTTTTTAATGCCTAATAATACCTTTCGAATTTCGGTTAAATTCACTAGGTGGAATTTTTTTTTTTTTTTTTCTATAGGACATTTTAAAATGTATGCATATGTTTGTACAGTATCATATTGTTGATTTTATCTTGTCCCTGTATTTTGAATATTGAAATTCGGTAACCCAAGACCGTCGAAGAACCGCGACATACTCTCTACTATCTATTATCCGACATGACGTTATCGACGTATTGGTGTAAAATATATTTTATTATGTAATTAATTTAAAATGTTTGCACCAGGTACAAATTATTCCTATCCCCCCACCTCTACCCAAAAAACTTAAACGGTGGATACTTAGCTGCCTCCAAATATCTGAATAGCCCCTTAAATGTTTTTTCATAAATCTACTTAAAAATATACTTACGACTCCCAAGTCTACATCCTCACTCTTTATTTTTTTTTTTTGCCTGCCATAAATTATAGAATATTTATATTGATTTTAATTGATAACGCAAAGACTTATTTTTACAAATTCATTTTAATAGAAATCATCTATTGTTTTGTTTTTATAAAAGTATCTAATTTGAATTTATTGGTTTTTAGAGATAAAATTTTTTTTCTATTTCTATCTCGCACTTTTATTTAATTTTTACTGTCTCATAATATATCTACAAATAAATAATAATCTACACGAAAAACGAAATTGCACGTGAACAAAAAAGTAATGATTCGAGTTGTTAGAAATAATGATCTAAATAACATAAATAAGGTATTTCATAAACATCGATTCCACTAAAGACTAATGACTTTGAAATATGTATTTCTAGGTACCATTATTTTTATTTTAGAAATATTTTTTTTTGCTATTGACTTCTTGAAAATAGAACAGAAAATAAATGCTGGTGATCGGAATAATTGTATCCATTATGGGCCCCGTTTAAAGCGGCCTTCATAAATGAGCAAGACCCGAAGTTTAATTTCAAAACTTGCTGAAAGAAAAAAACTAAGCTGAAGTCATCGCCGTGAGTTAAAGCAAGAGTAAGATGATAAAATTTTTTAACATTTTGGAAAAAACGATTTCGTGAAAATTGAAATACATCCCTTCACACACTAATTGATTTTATCCGTAACTATTAAATATTTATAAGTTCTTTGTCTAATGCTTTCGCTAATTACATTAAAAATTCGTGGCTACAATATTAGATCTCATTAATGAAAATTATAGGTGCTGGAAGTGATGAAAATGCAATCTGTACCTATCCACTGGGTATATAATTATTTTTTACAAATACAGTGTTTAAAAAAATCACATTATATACATAAACATTTTCTTTTCTATTATTATTTAATCTTATAAATTACAAAATCATCTTTTTTTAAATGACAACAATAAACGAACATCATAAAACAACAAATTGGCGATTGCCCTAGAAGACGTCACGTACACCTGTTAAAGTATTACACATCGAGTCTGTTGGCAATACGAAGTTAAGTACCTAATGATTGTACTGAATACACTGATTACACTAATCTAATATCACTATAGGTGACAATGTGGAACAAGGGAATGGACACGACCGTGTACCATATAGATCTTGGGAAATCTCGTCAGTTGTATTGTTATTATTATTTGTATGCTACGATAGGCACTAAAAGTGATTAGTGAACAACTAATAAATGAGCGATTTTAAAACAAAATTTGAAAATCGCGCGTTTTATTTCATACACTTACGCCATAATAATTCTATTTTCATTATTATTATTATTTTTTTAATAATATCTTACGTTGCACCATTATACATCAGAAATTAATTTAATGCAACTCGTCATTAGATGCAGCATTCGATATTTAATGGCTTTGATGAAGATAATATACGATTTTTAAATTGCCCGTCTGCGGAATTACGTAATTGTATTAATAAATTGTTTCTTAACGCTTCCATAATAATACGGATTAAGGATTCACTCAACCGTTTTGTAGTGTAGTTGTTATCTGTTGCTCACTATTGAGTTGTTGTCAAGATATTGTGATACGTATTTGTTTTCATTTACGTTCCTCTTCCCACACAAGCGTGCATTTAAAGAAAAAAAGTTTATCTTTATCACCCTTTTTTTAAAACTTTACCCTATGCAGGTTAGTGTATTATGCTTTGAACTTATTGAAAATATCAAATTTTTTTTTCTTTCGAGTTCATATTTGTAATATTATTGAAATTTACTAACGGAAGTGTTTCTGATTTTCTCGTATTTTGCTTACAAACCAGTTGAAATAATAGTTTATAATGTTATTTTCTTTTAAGTACACAATTTAAATTTTATCGATCCAGATAATTTTGGCGTAGAAATCGTACTTTCAAACTAGATGATAATTAGTAATAACCCAGTAACAACTACCTTAGGAGAGCTACACCGGTTTCGAGCAAAGACGCGGCGGGAATAAAAATAACCTGACGATCAAGTGCGCGCCACTCGTCTAGTGTATGTACCTCATTCGTAATTCATTTCAGAGAAATTTCATATTCATTTCGGAGCAATTACATACTGTCTTGCAACTGAGAAGAAAATGTCGACTACACGAGCTGACCGTAACATTGTGTCTAACCGTGTAAATAACCAGCACATTTTGTAGTATAATTGGGCCATTTTGTCAGACGTCTCGTGTGTCAAACGACCTCCTCAAACGTATCTCTGAGCAGTTTGTACGCCTACTGAAGCCGAAGTAGTAAAAAACAATCAATCGTTCAACTGTTACACCTATTTATTTTTATCACTGCTACTATCGTTATTATACCATTGTATTCCGTTTTTTTTTTTTTTTTTTAACTTATTTTTTTTTTTTTTTAGCGTGAGCTCGTGAGCGCGCGCGCGAGATGTTTATTGCCGTTACAACAACTGACTTTCACCTTCGGACGTCCACGCTGTGGTTGATGTTTTGGCGGCAAAATATACCTGTGTAGATGCCTACCTGTTGAAACGGATAATATTAAAATTACGCGCGCACATTCCTTTCGGTCGGGTGTATTTTTAATAATAATTACGATCCACTCATTGACAAACAATAATAATAATTATCATTATAATGCGATTTTCAATTTCTTGGAAATTCTTTCAATACGAATTTGTTTTTGTTGTTTTTTTTTTTTTTTTTTTGCGTATAACGCAGAAGTAATACTGTGCGGTAGAAATGTAACAGCTCGTTGTTGTTAACACGTCCGTTGATCACATCTATACTCTGACGTAACACGCGCGTCCTAACCGTTACGTTCCTTTTTTGATTTTCGAACGTTTTCAACGTACACACGATTCACGTATAAACGATGCCATTATTATAAATCATGAGCACAATTTGGTTTTTTTTTTTAAAAATTTTTCACACGTCACGCGTATATTATATTCGTTTTCGACACATGAACGTGATTCCGCGTGGAACCATAAGCGCCGAGTCCAATAATTAATAATAATGGTTTTGTTACTTGAGTCGGGAATCAAACCGACTAAGTTTCATTAACGAAATCGTGTAATCAATAATAGCCGCGAAAGTAAATATAATAATATATTACAATGGTTCGTGGTTTCGCGAAGATGATGCCGCATCAATTATTCAGTATCGGTGAAAGCATTATGCAACGCCACAATGCGACATTAATTGGCAAGTTTAATTTTTCCTAATTGAATATATTTACAGTTTTCAAATCGTCCGTTAATTATATTATCATCGGAATCCATTGGAGAACGATAAAATATATTTAATTAAATTGATTACTCGTTTTCCCGGATATAATTATATGAAAAATTATTTTGATTTTGAATAGGATATCCCCATAACGATAATTAGTTTAAATGCGTGTGTACTAAACACACAGAAGTGTCAATAGAGGGTACCTCTAACCCTTAAAATTATGTTATTTTAAAGACCATCATAACGAAATAATATTAAAAATTATATTTTTAAACCTTAAATTAGGCGATAAACAGTAATTGGTTTTCTTAACACTACTAAAGTTAATTAAAAAAAGCCGGACATACTTCGCACGATGGGTGTACTTCGCACGACGGGTGGTATTCTCTTGACGGGCGTATTAAATTTTAAAGAAACGATAAATCATTTCTTCAGTAAAACGATTCTGAA
>JAIPRM010003348.1:0-26417 GCA_025469315.1 Stegophylla sp. TES_Ste_2020
CTTGTCCAGAAGTTTCGATCAATTACTTTTTGAAACCCGATTCGCCTCTAGATTGTACTTTAGAGAGGTCATTTTTTGAATTTCTCAATTCTTCAATGTTTTTTTTTTGAAAAAAACTACTCAAAATTTGACAAAAACGACTCGAAAACCATCATTTTTTGATCAGAATTTTATGAAAATTTAAACATAGATAGAAAATTCTATAAAAAAGATATTGGCGCAAGAAAATTTTGAAAATATGAAAAAAATTTTTGGACATTTTTGGAACATTTTTTTTTTCTTTTATTATCAACTTCCTTCGTTCAGAACCGTTTTACTGAAGAAATGATTTATCGTTTCTTTAAAATTTAATACGCCCGTCAAGAGAATACCAATCGTCGTGCGAAGTACACCCATCGTGCGAAGTGTGTCCGGCTTTTTTTTGATTTTTTTTCAATCAAACTCTTGAGGGTGTATATAATAAATAATTTCTTCAATAAGACGATTCTGAGTGGATCTTCAGTTTATTCAAGACAATATTTTACTTCAAAATTATAAAGTTTGTTAATGCAAAAAAAAAAAAAAAAAAAAAATGTTTACTCGGTAATAAAAGTATTGAAAATTTTGAAGAATGACTACTTAAAAGTACTATCTTGGGTATGATTTCCGACTTAAGACTATATGAAGCTTTTGGGCAAGTATTTCTATATCAAAAAGTGTTTCCAGAAGGGTAAAAATAAAATTTGTAAAATCACGAGCTTCTTCGCTCAGCTCAGAATTTAAAAATTTAGAAAATATTAACAATATAGTTGATAATATTATTTATGCTACATTTGTAAAAATTGTTATATGTTCTAGAAAATCTAAGATTTATTATCTGGAAAATTAAAAGTAATTGTATTTTTGCGTTTTCATAACTTTATGATTATTTTTGCTAGTTGCGTTTTTATTTTTTATTTTTTAAAAACAGATGTCTGCAGTGTACGTAATACTATACATTCCTCAATGAAGAATTAACATTTTGCTATAGTTTTCGGGTGTGTACATTACAATAAACTCGAACCAGTACAAAAAAAAAAAAAATAATTAAAATGTTATCAAATAAATTAAAAATGCACTGTATACGTTGCTTTTAAAAATACACATTTTTGTTTTACAAAGTATTTCCATGTCGTCAAAAGGTGTTAAAAGCGATTGAAAATTTTAATCTGTTCGTTATTATTATATATTTATAAATCATATGCGTATTTTATTATGTCTAATAATTTAATTTAATTTTTGTATAATTACTGGAAATCGAGTAGTAGAGAATATGAGTTTTGTGAAAATTTCGTAGTGAACGTGATAATCTGTTTAAATTTAATGGATTACGAGTGTCGTTTTTAACGAAACCTAGAGACAAACCGTATTGAATATAAACTAGAAGAAACCACACGACGAAGAGATAGCTGCGATAACCCGAGGATTTCGGGGTGCAGATCAAAGTACACCGGGACGGCGAGAATGCAAAACTTCGGTTACAGATTCCTGTAACGGTCCTCGCAGCATCCACGGTCCGCGCGGCGTTGATACGTAGATTATGGTAATTATTACGCCGCCGTGGTCCTCGTACGAAATGCCCCTGTGGTCGTGTGTGTGTGTGTGTGTGGTGTGGCACGATGTTATCGATCGGAGGAAATACTGTTTTTATAGTCTAGTGATGGGCACTGTCGAATAGTCACTGTCGAACTGTTCGATAGTAGTCCACCCCATTCGATAGTCATTCGATAACTATTCGAATAGTTTTTCTCCAATTATCACCGGAGTGATACTTACGTTAGGCTTATAATTTATTCGTATTTATAAAACCATAACATTCTTTCGATCCATTCAACAGTAAAAATACTGTTCGAACTATTCGATAGTAAAAACTATTTAAAAATTATCCGATAGTTTTTCAAGCTATTCGATAGTTTAAACCTAGCTGTATTATAGTTTATACAAAACCATGTGATTGAAATTTTTTCAAAAAAGTGTATTATTAAATAATTATACGATTAAAAGAAAAACAAAAAAAAAAATAAAAATAATGAAATCGAATCGACTATTAAAAACAAATACATGATAGTTTCAATCGTAATAACACGGAGACCATATTTTTGTATAAACAATATTATCACTTATCATATCATAGATTGTACAACTCCATGAATCATATTATGAAAACTATTATCTATAAAAATATAACTTTCAAAGTAAAACTTTGTAACAACTTATCGTAATAGCACAGTTTTTGACATTAAATTTGTACACAATGTCTAAATTATGGTAATGGTAGTGATAACTGATAACATTGTTTGTGCCAAAACTACCATCAATTTCATTATCAATCGAATAATCGTTTTTAAAACAATCGACTCCGATAGCTTAACAAAAAAGTACACGATAACATAAAAACCAAAAAAAAAATATTGAGTTAAAAAATTGAATACCTTTAGTACTTAGTAGAAGCTAAGTCGGTTTTAATAGGTTTCAGCTCAAAAGGATATTCATGCAAGGTCCCTCCTATTGGAAAATCTTCTATTCGGTCATGTAAAATAATATATTCGAATTAAGTGTTCGACGTAGTATAAAATATTCGAAAGCGCCCATTACTAATTATTATTATTATTATTATTATTATTTATACACGCGTATACACGTGAAATCTCCGCGGGCGAACCACCGTCGATCGTGACGGAACGGGGAATAAGAGGAGCTAGGTCGAGGAGTGACGGAATTTCGAATTTTTTATTTTTTGTTATTATTATTTTTTTTTTTTTGTTTCACGCCATCATAGCGTAGTATCGATACGGCCCCCGTTGATTAATTATTATACACCGGAAACGGATACATTAATCAATGGGATGTGACACAGTATTACGTATTATTATTATTATTTTACACCGACTGCGAAATAATTCCCGTCCATCGTCACCGCAGGTGATGGGGCGATGCGCGATCCGAGTCCGTGTGCACGTCACAAACGAACACCACCAGCGGGTAGTAATAATAATAACAATAATAATAATAATAGTTATTAGGTTGAAAAATTTCCGTCGTCATTAACGTAGTTTAATTTTTTTTTTCGTTCGCGTTTTTTAATTGTTCGGCGACGCGAAATCCCATCATATCACGGTTATGTACGCGTTATTACGAGCACAATATTATTACCACGGGTATTAAATATGAGATTTTTTTCGACGTTTCAAACGTGTGCCACCGTTCGCGGCGTATAATTGTTTTTTTAACGCGGTCAAATCAAGGCACGAGAAGTACACAACACACGTGCGTTACGATGTACGTACGTATATAAGTACCTAAGCGAAAAACAGAATAAAAAAAAAAAAACTAAAAAATATATGACACTGAAACGTACGGACGGATTTTAATGTACGTTTGTGCTTTCGAAACGAATAAAAAGTCAGTTTTTTGTCGTTATTTAATTACAATGATTATTAAGTTTTTTTTTAATGAAGTAATTTTTAAAGTGACGCGCGAAAAAAATAAAAAATCACACTATTTTTAAAATAGTCCTTATCCTAATATAATGTTGTTAAAAATAAAATACGAAATAGAGCAAACAAAACTCGAAATTCAACGGTTACGTTGTTGTTATACAAAAATTATAATATTATTACGTAATTGAAAGTAACTTTTACTCCGTTCAACAACAGTCTTTAAGTACATATTTTAAGGTGCTTAATTTTAAGTCAACGCAATAATTAATCGAAAGATTAAAACAAATTTTATCGAAACCGTGTTTCGGATAGCAAAAATGACAAAGATTACTTTTCTACGGTAACAATCCTTTAAGATTAAGACCTCAATATCAAAAAATGACCTTACACTACGAACGTCTACTATCTTAAAGTCTGCAGCATAGGTTCCCAATCTTTTTTTGATTCGACCCATTTTGGTTATTAATTTCAATTAAAAGTCCTCTTTTTTTTTTTTTTTTTTTTTGCTTACTGAATAAAAAAATGCATTCTGTATTTAAATTTTTACCGAATAATATGTACAATAACTCTAATTATTCATTTATTTATTACAAAAAATGTGTGATAAATATTTAAAATTATATTTATAAGTCGGACATACTTCACACTATGCGGATACTCCACTAAAAAAAAAAATTCTTCCCCAAAAATATTTTTCATATTGTTGTCTGCAGTCCATATTTAAATTTATATAAAGTTTCAATTGCATTTATGTCTAATTTAGGACTGTTTTTATGACATTTTGAATAATAAACATCCTTAAGTACCGTACCGAAAAAAATAATCATGGTTGTAAAAAATCTAGCTTCTTCGCTCAGAAATTAAAATTTAACGTGACCCATCAAAAATATAATCACGACACACTTTGGGGTCGCGACCCACAGTTTGGGAACCTCTGGTCTATAGGGTAGTAGACCTGTAAGTCAGACCGTGCATGTGATGTACGTATAAGAGTAAAAAGTATACACTATACTAAAAATAAAAAATTGTTAATTTACCACATTAATAATAGTAATTAATCTCAGCATTTAATTAAAATAATACAAACAAAAAAACACGAGACTGTGCCCGCGGTCTGTGGGCGACGGTTGAGAGTTGACGGTATATAACGCTGGATAAACTTGAGAAATCTTTTATATAATCGCTCATTTTTAATAAGGTATTATGTAATTTTAGAAAGACAAAACTGACATAGTTATACAGTGCAAATAAAATAAAAAAAGAAAGATATTTTAATTCCAATACTTGTTTGATAAATTCATACTACGTAGATATGCTGATTTTTATTCTTTGAATTTTATATATTATTTATCTTCTCCTGTTAATTATTATTTCAAAATACAGTGTAAATCTATAAATCTTAAAACAACAATACACTTACACGAAAAAATAAACACGAGGTAAAAAGTTTTCAATTTCAAGTCTATACCTATACCACAAAACAAATTTATTTCGAATGAGATTGTTTTTTTGAAAATATTCACGAGCGCATAAATTCCGAAATGCCCTTTTTATGAAGCTTTGCAAACGTTTTTTTTTTTTTTTCGAATATTTGAAATTAATATTTCGAATACCTATTTTGAAGCTCTTTCCGAAACTGTATAATATTATCATCGATTAGATCACATCCTAAAGGGTTTTCTTTCACGTCGTTAACGGCAACAACACACGGGCATTGTTGGAATTCGCGAGCGATTGATTGAATGTTATCACAAAAATGGCTTTCCTCCTATGCTCTCATTATCGGATCATCCACACACTCACTGCGGCGGCGTAAAAACAATTTTCCAAAGTAAACTACACTACTTTATAACGGCGGAAGCATATACGTACATACTATGTAGGCCGAAAAAGGATTTGAACGGTTTTTGTGAAACTTTTGAAACCGCGTTGAAATATAGTACACACAACAATGTGTTGAAGTGGCCACGTGCTTACCTATTTATATGTATATCAAAACTTCGAAAACGCCCAACGCTCTCCGGAACGACCGGTTGGAGTATATAATACACACACACACACACACACACACACACACACACACACACACACACACACACACACACACACACACACACACACACACACACACACACACACACACGAACAGTGTAGCGCCAAAGCCAATGTATATATATATATTTCGCAATAAACCGGAAATCGTTAGGTTGGTTTTTATTTGTTTGCGGGCGAGAGATTGAGCAAACGATATCGTTTTAAATTGTTTTGTGAAGAAAAAGATACGATTTGGCGAACGAAAAAAAATTAGGTCATTGATGCGCTTAAAGGCAAAACTCAAAATGTTTTTCATTTCAATTCCGCTTTTTCGAATAAATTAAACGGTTTGTATCGAATAAAAAATAGCTAAGTTGACAATTCAAATTTCAATTAATAGTTTAATTCTTATTTTTTCTTATCAATTTTTTTTTTTTTTTTTTTTACTTTTCTCAGTTAACAGTGAAATAGTGAAATATATAAAACTGACGAATGAAAAATATTTTTATTTTTTTTTTGTTCATAATAAACTTTATTATTTTTTTGGTAAAATTGTCTTGAATAAAACTGGAGCTCCGTTTAAAATCTTCCTATTGAAAAAATGACTTTAAAATCCTCAAGAGTATTCCATTAGACGATCGAAAAATACCCAAGGTGCGAATTATGCCTTTTTTAAAATTATTTTGTTGTAGTGTAAATGTGAATACCTAATTAATGATTATTAATATTAATATATCGAATCCTTTTCGATTAACAATGTTATACCTCTATTAAGCATTGTACATTATACAACTAGTGAAAAATAAATTTTACACGAGTCTTAATGAAAATCATTGAATTATAAAATAATATATTTTATATGATAAACTATATATGAGAACAGCGCTTACCTCTTTTAATAGTATTAGGAATCATTAAAAATAATATATCAAAATTAACGACCAAATATTTACAATTTAATTCCAGATGTTAACTGATTTATATATTTATATTGCAATACATATTTTAAAGTGTTTGTCATTCGGATTTGATTTTAGACATAAATATGAACGTATTTTAATTCGATCACATTTTTAATTAAACGTCCTAATCAAAATCACTAAATTGAGTTTTAAACTGTTTTCAAAAATGATGAAAATATTTCAATTAAAATATTAATCTAATTAGTATCAACAAGTGGTGTAGGGTGACTTGATAATTTCATTTTGAATTACGAAACCTGGATAATGGTAATGGGTAGAAAATGGGGGAAAAAAACGAGAGCTATTCAATCCAATGTGTAATCGTTTAAACTCGTTGGAGTCATTTAAAATTCTACGTCACGCGAGAATACAAAATCTAAGTTGGCTTTGGAAGAGGTGGAGGGATGAAAAAAAAAGAAGACATTTCCCATAATTTGACATTAAGAAGTCGACTCGTAAGCTACAACAGTAATCTGGCTAAACGTTATGATCAACAAAACGTATCTCCATTTCCTTCTGCTTTTAATTTTTTTATCAAAATTATGTTCATAGAGTCGTCCAATTTTTATAATATGATTTTAATTCTGCTGTTACATGTAGCTCAATCAAACGTTTTCCGCTCCAGTTCCATTATATTCTGTCTTTTGCAATGTCCCCGGGGGAACATGCTGTATTCACGGAGCCTTTTTTTTTTTTTTTTTTTTTTTTGTTTCCAGGTGCAGTTACGTTTTTGATGGTTTAAAATCCCACAAGAATTACGCGTTTTAGTTAAATCATATATAATAACTTTTCAATCCATAATAAACTCCATAACAACATAGCAATTTCGTTTTCGGTAGAATCGATTTTATAATCTATATTTAAATTTTAAGCGAGTTGTTATAAGCATTTTAAAATTGTTACAATAATTTAGGCATTGGCTTGAAAATTTAATCTATTATTACTAAAACCGGTGAATATGAAAATGTAAAAATTTATTCTGTTGAACGCGAATTTTCTATGTTGTACGTTGGCAAGAATGAAACAACTCTTAACGGGTGTAACGTCCTCTCAATCAAATTTAATACCATTAAAAATACGGATAATATAATATTTATTTTACTAAAAATAAAAGGTCTATAAAGCTATGTGAGTTATATTAGGTACTTAAAATATATAGCCTACAGTATAAATATAAATTTCAAATGTGACTCAGAATCTAAAATAAATATCAACATATAACAATGAAATATAAATCGATATAAGTAAATATCTATATTCCTAACCGAAATCAAAATTATAAAACTCATTTTCGGTTGTACACTGTGGTTGGAGTAGGACACCGCGATAGTGACATATAAATATTTAACTGGCTTAATTATTATTTATGTAAATAACTATGATAAGTTTCATTAAAAAATAATTTATGTACCTAGCTATGATAAAAAAATCAGAACTTTAAATTTGCAATCATTAAATTGTTAATCAATAATTATTTACAATGAATGAAATAATATTAAAATGAATTATGGAAATCTTTATTATAGTTATATATTTATATAGGTAAAGTAAATTAAAATAAAGAAGATAAAAAAGTTAAGTAAATTATAGACAAGAAAGCTGGTATACTTCGCACCATGGATATTCTTCACTCCTTTGATCAGATTATTTTAATGTGTGTGTGTGTGTGTGTTGAAAATTACGACTTTAATTCTTCTTTATATTATTCACATAATTCACTCTGAATCGTGTTATTTAAGAAATGATTTATTGGTTTTTTAAAAATTCAACACACCCACCTAGAGTATCTGTCCTAAAGAGTGAAAAATACTCATGGTGCGAAGTATGTTCGGTTTTCTCGTTTAAACTTTACTTATCTTTGCTTTAATTTACTTTACTTTCCTTTTTTTTTTTTGAACATATTTTATTTTATGACTTTACTTTGAAAGTAATATTAATTTTTTAGTTATTTTTGTTGTTTTATAAATAATAACACGTTATAAATAGTAAAGATTTCACAAATGGGAATAGATTTTATTTTTAATTAGTTTCAATACAAAGGAATTCGGTCAAGACTAAATTTTTCACACTTTTAAACGTTAAATAAATGTAAATAAAACGAATACCACATTAAAGTTTTAAAATAATAAAAACTTTAGGTGAATTATATATTCATATGATATTTGTTTAGACAAAAATTGAAAATGTGTGAATAAAATTGTAACAAGCAATTTTGTATTAAGTGTAATGTAACCAGAAAGTAAAATAGAAGTGAAATAGTTTATTTAAAACACTGGTGTTTTAGTAATAGTTCTCCAGCAATTTTTTAGAACAAAATATTTAAAAGAATAACATTTACAAAATTTATCAGTTTGGATGATTTAAATAATTAGTTTATGGGAAATATTTGTGAAAGTGTTATTTAGAAACGGTGTTATTTAGTTAGGGGATTTTGAAATTTCAGTGTTTATTATTAGATTCCATTTTAAATGCTCGAATAGATGTAAATCTGTTTATACTAAGAATTTACACAAACTTTGTGTAGCACGACGACGTTAGTAGTGGCTTTCAATGTAACTCGTCTCCCGTGTTCACTCAACGTTTATAAATATTTTGTTCTCCGGAACTTTGTCGTAAAAAGTCGTCAAAATAATGAGTGTTAATTCGATCAGTCACGTGCAACAGTTGTAGTAACGTAACAATTTTATTCGGGAATAACTTTACTAAACCGTTGTAAATACATAACATTGTATACTTATGTACTTTATAACATATTTGAGGCGTCTAGTTTCAAAAACCAACTAAAAGATAATTTTTACAAAATGATTTTTTTTTAATTTTCCAAATATTCGCACTGTATTACTTAGTCAGTAAAAATATTGAACATCAAACAATGAGGACAGAAAATTGTGGTTAGTATCAAAACCAGCCATCTAACGATGTTTATTTCAAATCAAGCCATAATTAAACACGTCATGCATTTATCTGCTCTGGTAATAGTAGTCAATTTTTTTCAATTTTCATGAAATTAATATAATATAATTAAGTTCCAATCGGTTATTATTTTTTACTATTAGGTAATTATATACATAAAATTCAAAATGTTTTGTATTTCTTAAATTTTCCATTGTCATAAAGTCAATTTCCAAAAAACCAGCCATAAGTGAAAAAAAAAATTTAATTGTTGGTTTCAAAAACAGCCATATGCTTAAATTCACAACAAAACCAGCCATTTCAAAATGATAAATTCAAATTAACTCTTGTAATAAAATTTTTACAAAATATATTTTCACATACAATATGACGTGTACCATTCAAAGCTTTGATTTCATATTTATTATAAAATTATAGACCAAGTATTTTACGTTATTTCCGTTTTTTGAAAAATTTCGAAAATTGCTTATAACTGGTTTTGAAACTAGACGCCTCAATTTCGATGTGATTAAATTTTTCTGCGTTGCGTTAATTTTTCATTATTATTCGACGTGTCTACCTAGGCGACAGAGAACTCCGTGTGTGTGTGTGTGTGTGTGTGTGTGTGTGTGTGTGTGTGTGACATTAAGAGGGCGGCAAATATACTGTGTGCCTTATGTGCACAGAGTTAAGGGGAGGTATATGCGGCGTAACAAAAAAAGTAATAACGATTAATATTGTCTCTAAAAAACGTTTATCGTCGGGTAAAACGAACGGCAAATAACATTCGTATGTACCGCCGAGCAATATTTGCTATATGTAATATGGTGTACACAAAATAAAATAGAAAAAAAAAAAAATGGGGGAAAAAACGAGAGAGTCTTTAAGACCAATATTCCAGTCGATTACCTTTCCAAACACGACGTCGTCGATGGTGTATGTTTTGCACACGACAAACGAGTCTCTCTCTAAACGTCTTCTTGTGTTTATCGCAAACAAATAAAATTGCTGCACAGAGGCACTAGCTTCTCGTGAGACTTGGGTGCACGCGACAGGGTCCGGCGAATTGTCGTTATAACTATTACTATTATCATAATTATGATTATTTATTTTAATTTTTTTCCCCCCTCCTCGTTTTCCCATCCTTCTTACACCCTCATACCACAACACGCTTCTACGCTGGAATACAGTATAATCCTAAAACCTGTTCAAACAACAGCAATATTGCTTTAGAGCTCGTTAAACGGCTTCTGTTCTTTAGTGCATTATAATATAATATTGTCTTTGAATAAACGTCTCGCGAATTTATTGCTCGTTATCTTAATCGTTTCGTTCGGGGGGGGGGGGGAGGGGATTCAATTTGACGCGCACACACACACACACACACACACACAGTAATTCATATGTAAGTACTCCCCCCACCACTAGTGGCGGACTACAGTGACCTGTCGTAGACGCGTAAAAAGTATGACACTTGTCGGCCATTCATTGTGACTGGGGCGACTCGAATATAGACATAGTATTTTTTATTTTCAAAACTTTTTGACAAAGCTTTTCCCAGCTAAAAAATTCGATTCGATTATACGCGAATGGAAATTAACGAATTTTAGATTCCGTGTACAGCAAAAACGCTGTACACGGTTTCTATATTCACATGATTTTACATTTTATGTTTATTTATTTATTTATTTATTGATTTTTCCCTTTTTGTGAACACATTTTTTTCATATAGAAATACTGATTCAAACTTTTTAATTTCGCATTTTGAAATTCGCATTTTAATTTTATTAACCAAAAAATGTCGAAGAGTTATTAATAAACAAAATTTTATTACAATTAAATCTGTAGACATTTTTTGAAATCAGATTATTTCTGAACATTTAATTCCATACCCATTGGTAAGCTTTTTCATTCACGTTTAGAAGTGACTTGGTCTGTTAATTATATCTGTTTTGCATTATATTAAATTGAGTTTTTTAATGATCTTTTTCTTATACATTTAACATGAAATAATAAGGACATATTACAAAGGTATCCTAATATCCTTTAAATACCTACTACATCGTATTCAACTTGTTATCGAATGAATTCAAATTTAATTCGATAAAATGAAAGTTTACAATAAATACCAAACGGATTTCTAAGTTTAAAAATTAATATCTATCAAATGCCAATATTGAATTGGATGAAATTTTCAACCCTCATAAGAGGTGATCAAAATAACCTGACTTTTCAGTATGCCATTTTTTTGGGGGGGGGTTAAATTAAATTCAAAGGTGCACCAAAAAAACCCTTAGTATTGAAAGATTTTAAAAAGGTCATCCTGGTTATCCATCACCCGAGCAATTATTATTCGAATGATCGATAGATAATTTTGAAGTTGTGGCCAATTTCAAAACGAGGGTTAAAAACGTACATTAAAAAAAAAAAAAACGATCGACATTTGACGGATGTTATTTTTAAGTAACAAACCATATTATTTTCGGCGTGTTTTGTTTATTTAGGTGTAACTATTTTATTGTATACAATTTTGGTCCGCAGAAAATTGAATAAACTACATAAACATAATAATATGCTACTCTCACTTAAAATAATATTGGCAAATTAAAAAATGTACTTATTTACCCATATACACTATAATATTATATTCATATGTGTGATTTATTATCGTTAAATTTATTATCATTAATAAATTATGATCATGGAAATCTAAAAAAAATCTAATATAATTTCCCTATAAATATTAATATTTTTTCCATTATAGTTACTACAATAATAAATTAGTCTCTGCAATTTATATACAATAATAATTTATCAATATAAATTTGCCGCCCCGGGAAACAAGGTACACTTGCCTTCCCCCCCCTAAATACGTGCCTGGTCGCTACTACAGTTATATAATAAGTCATCGTCAACAAATGATATCGAATTCGCGTTAACAATGTAAACAATATCGAATAGATAATTGCAACAGGTTTTTTTTTTACAATAATTGTCGAATTTAATTGTTAAATTATTTAAATTGGTTACGCGATTGGGTTTTTTTTTTTTCATAATATGAAGTCAACATTGAGTAAATAATATTGTACGGCGAAAAATCGTTTTATAATATTTTTACCCATGACGATATTTTTATCCAATATTGGCGGAATAAAGTCATGTGTTACCTACGGATATAAAAAAAAACGACACGTATAAAAGCTGATTTTATGTTAAACGTAATATGATATTAGTTTAATATTTTTTCCCCCGACTGGCAGGTCTTTTTGTTTTTTTTTTTTCCACTTCCACAGCATATTTTCGAATCCGCCACGGTTGAAAGGTTTTTTAAATTCACTTATATTTTGCGTACGAAATTTACTCGTGCCTTTTTATGGTTAGCAAAATGGACTCGCTTTGACGGGTAAATTAAATTCACTCCACGTGTGTCTGAATTTATATCTATTATTGATCTATCAGACGAAATTACCATATTATTATGATATCGGTGCACTCGGTTCGTTTGTGATCAGAGAAAATTCACGCACGATTATTATTTTTAAAGCCCGGTTTGCCAACTGTGGCATTCAGATATACGAAAATGTTCAGATGATCTTTTCATTTAATATTAAGTGATTTGACAATATCATTTGCATATTATTCAACTTTCTCTCGTTATTAAAATTAATAATTAAAATTTTGCTATAATTAGAACGCGGTGAAAAAAAAAACACAAATTTGCGAACGTGTTACACACACCTGCAAGTTTTTCACCGTCTTTCCAACGTATAGCAAAACGAAATTTGCATTCAGCAGAACTAATTTTTGTACCTTTAACCAGCAGTGCAATTAGGATTTTTTTCAAGGGGGGTGTCCACCTATAAATTTCTACTATAATTATTTAAATAACTAACTGCCTTCTCTCCGAGTTAAAATTTTTATAACATTATTATTGTAGATAAATAAAATGTAGCCTAACGTATTATAAACAATATGAATTTTCAAAGCATGTTTCAAGTTTACTACTGAGTTAATAGAGGTTATAATAAATTGTATAGTCAAAAGGATTTTTTTTGTCGATGCTCATTGATAAAGTTCCCATAAATATGGTAAGTAGGGGGTGTCCAGACACCCGAAATACCCCCATACCTTGATTTAACGCGTTAAAAAATAATACTATCGCGAAAACCCTAAGTACAAACATAGATAACGTTCTTATCTTTAACATTTGCTATTATTCATCAAATCTTAACATTAAAATTTGTTCAGCTGAACGCTAATTAGTTTTTTTATACGTTGGCAAGCCTGATGTAACGCTGCAATACGCTGCGATGACATCTTCTCAACATGCGTACGGGGTAGTGTTAAAAAATTGTTTTTTATTACCTTCGTGAGCGTGAACTAGTGTGTCGACCATGTAGATTCCGTCGGAGGCGTAGTCCAATATCCACCAAATGGTCGGTATTGCGTTGTTAAGCTCCCAAAATACGCCACGGCCGATCACGAATACCAAGTTGTATAAAATAGTCACGGTTACCAACATGAGCCACTGTAAAAAAAAAAAAAAAAAAAAAACAAAAAACAAGTAATTTCATTGATCGTCGTGATAGATCAGTGGTTACCAAACGGTGGGTTACTCCTCCTAGGGGGAATTAAGATACTGCACAAGGGGAATTCTGAGATGAAGAAATAATGAGCATTTTTTTTTGATAATTTTGTTAAAAAAAATTAATTTTAAATCTGCTTCAATTATTTAATTAATATTTATACTTTATGTTATAATTTTTATTTTCATATTTAATAATTTGTTATTGTGTTTAATATTATGAGATTATGAGATAGTAGATTAACTAATATCAAATTTTTGTAAAATAATGAAAATAAAAATGCATTAGTTGTATAAATATAACATATTATTATATAGTTATTTTGAATAATTTATTTGTATGGTGAACAAAAAAAAAAAAAAAAAAAAATATGTATCAAAATTATGTTTTGAGGGGGATATGAATTTTGAAAATATACAAGGGGGGAGTGAGGTTTTTGAAAAATTACAGGGGGGGGAGTAGAATAAAAAAGATTGGGAACCAATGTAATAGATGTTGTTAATGTAGACGATAAATTACATAAAAAAGAAGAAAATAATTGCTTAGCAAAATTCGAATAATTAAACAAAAAATTTTGTCTGGATAGTTATCTTCAGAGTGATTAAATATAAACAAATCGATAATTTCCTAAGCAATATTATGTTATTTAAATTGTAAAAATTATGAAAGAATAAATTGCGAGACATTCGAAAACGCCTCTTAAAAATATATTGTGCCTACTCTTGTGTATCATTAATATCATTTATAAGATATTTCTCCCACGTGACTTCTGATAGGGAAATTATATTTAAATTCATAATTTTTTTTTTTCGAGTATTTTTTATAATTGTAATTCGGTCGAATACGTTGTCATTCGTCGAGCAGAACTTTATTCATTATTATTAATATGCCATGTGGCCCTAAATAATAATTTTAAAAACAAAAAAACTTGGAATTAGTTCCCATCATCAGTAACTAAAATAATGCTTATTTATTTACAAGTTAGGGCCATATATTTAATGTATCTTGAAAATAAATTTAAACTCATTTATATGGATAATTCATCAAATTTTCTTAAATATAAAGAATTGTATAAGAAATGTTTCTTCAAAAATGTTATTGAAATATATTTTATTAAATATAATGATTTTATGAAAATAAAAGTAAGAAATGAAATTCTATGAAAATGTTATTCCGTTGTATGTGTATTGAATAACATGGCATTGAGGAAGTCGGATTTTTCAATAAATATTCAGAATTAATTAATTCTGAATATTTATTGAAAAATCAATTTTGAAAAATTGAAAAATTGAATTGAATTGAAAAATTATTAGTTGATGTTTTATTGGTTCGTTTAGTTTTTAAAAATTATAAGCAGACGTAATGATTTGTTTCGAATTGTGATGTTTCAAAACCGTTAACAGTGCTTGTTGGAATACAAGTATAAAAAAATATATAATAATTTTATTCGTCTAAAACAAAGAAAATCCGTAATGAAAGAAAAGATATTTCCTTAAAGTTTCAAGGTTTAATTTAAAATGTTGAATAATTCTCTTTTTTTAATTATTTTTTTTCTCCGCGATGAGAATAATGAATTATTAATTATTAACAACGTAATTTTGCTAATTAAAATGATAATTAACAATAACAATAAATGTATATTTTTGTACAATGCATTATATATTTTAATATTGATAAAATTTGCTCTTACACTATATAAAATTTTAAGCCAATATAATGGTTTAATTGTGTATATAATATAATTGAGATAAAAAATATATATGTATTAAGTAATGTTAGGGATGTCATCAATCCCAATATATCGGAATTGTCTATACCTAACCTATAAGATTTTTAATATTTAAAATATATTACAAAAGTGTTGAAATGGATCATTTAAAATATTTATTATTTAAGTACTGAAAATTGTGAAATAAATATTAATTCACAAATATATCAGTTACGTATAATTTAGTTATCGAGTATTATTTCAATTTACTATACTTGATTTTAATTTAATTCAATTCAGTATATTAAATTATTTTTTTACTACAATTACATATGGGGTAGTGTTCGTTTCTCAGTACCTACTACTGAAATATCCATATTTATTATAAATATGTTAAGTAATGCAAATTTGAAAATTATGCCGTAAAGCAAGTTTGAAGTATTGATTTCTGCCTGTCATATCACTTGGGAGGTCCTTTTACTTTGTACCCCGTTGTGACGATAACGGAAAGCGATTTGTCTCAGTGTTGCGAAATGTGACTGAAAAATCTTTGGGGAAAATCAGGAAGAAAAAAGGAAAAAAACCAAATGCATATTTTTTAAGTAAGATCAAAGTAACACAATATAAAACTCTTAATAGAATATTTAAATTATTTTGAATAATTCATGAAATGAACCGAATATAATATTGTTTACGATAATTTATATTAATAATTAAAAAATAAATATATTTCTACAATAATTAATAAATTTGAGATGGTTTTTTTTTTTTTTTTGGGGGGGGGGTAATATGATGTTTTTAGTCTTCGTGGAGTTTTTTTTTTTTTTTTAACTTAGTGTTTCGTGCACAAACATAAATACTGATGCAACTTATAGATTAATTAATTAATTAATTCGTAAATTACTCAACACAAATATTTATATTCTGTTGAAATATTTAGAAATTAAATAATAATAATAATAATAATAATACTTTTATATTTTTTCCGAGAAAGATATTTGACTAAAGCTTGTTCAATGTAAACGTTAGGATTGAAATAAAAATTATTTATAAACTTTCGTTGTAACATATATGAAATATATACCAATTAAATATCATATTATGTAAATTGATGAAAACTAGAAATGTACACAACATATTAATGATTAATCAATAATAATATTGTTCCTAGGATTATATAAACGACTAATTATAACTTAAAATTCACGTTACGAGCAGATTTCTGTATTTTTTAATAGTTATACAACTTTTACTTTATATATCAAGTTTGTAAGTCGTTTTTCGTGCCATTTTTCGTTTATCCCAAAAAGTCAGTATACCACCCGAGGCTTCGCGTGTCTCTTCAAACCATTAAAACTTAATTTATCTGTATTTTAGAGCGCGTCTCTAAAGTATACACAAATATGTATTTATACATCTATAGTTCTCTTCAAATCATAAAATTTATTTTCGGTTATATTCCAACATGTAATATGGTTAACGTTCAGAACAATATTATTTTATGAAATTCATCGAATAACATATTTCTATTTAGATAATAATTAATAAAAGTCGTCATTTTCAATACGTATATATTAATGAATCATATGTTTTACAACGATTGGTTTAATCAAAAATGTTTCTGTACGTCTAAATCAGTTTGTTTTTGTGTTTGTTCATGAAGTAATAATTTTATAAAACAAAACGACGTAACTTGTCCAAAAGTCTCCAACATCAACTTCTTGAAACCGGATTCACCTTTAGTTGGTATTGTAGAGAGATTATTTTTTGAAATAGTTGTTGTAAGTATATGTAAATATACGTTTGTTTTTGAAAAAAAAAAGGCTCCTGATATTTTTAAACAAAACTAAGTAAGTTAATTATGTTCTTACATTTTATTTACCAGAAAAAAAAAACACATTCGGAGTGAAAACTTCTGTGATATTGTCGAGTTTAGAGGGTCGAAAGTCCCGATCGAGGGGAAAAAAGGGTGGGAAATTTCCTATATTCCTAAACAATAATCAATCGTGTAAAATGTTTTTAATCGTTACGTCGTATAAAGTATTATGCGCGTACTCGGGGTAGTTTTTATTATTCAGAGTTCTACGTAAAGACTCCAGCCCGCCGCGTATACGTATTTATCTCGTACCTCGCGTTCAACACACACACACACACACACACACACACACACACTCGACGAGTACGAAAGTTCTTCCGAAAAATTTCTTCCACATCAAAAACAACGTTAATACGTTTTTCTCCCGTCGTCGGTCTGTAAACGCGTGACGATTTCCCGTGTGCAAAACGGCGCAGAAGTTTTCAAAGAACGATTTGAGCCAGTAGTAATAATTTCGATGTGCGCGGTCATACGTCAGGGAAACGCCGTTATTCTCGTCGACAGAAGACGAGACACGATACGGGGACTGTGGCCCGGCCAAGTGATCGAACACTGCGATACTGTGAAACGACATACATATTATATGGTCCGAATGCGATCCGCCGTCCGATCAGCCGGAAAGCCGCCGAGCTGGACGTAGATTTTCGCGTGCAACGCGAGAACGAGTGGTATCGGATGACGGACGTGTGCAATCGTAGGCGGCCGAATATTGTTAGTTTATCGTTTTGCCGCCGCACGTCAACCCCCTCTAATCGGATGGTAGACATCCGGTGGGCGATGGCGAGAAAAAACAATCAAAGCCCATTCGTAGGATAATAATAATATTCGACTGACACCATACTGATACAGAGTGTCTCGATTATTACGATTTGACTGATGCAATAACTTTTATTAATTAAATTAATACACATATATATATATATATATATTTTTAGGACACAAATTTTCAAATTTGAAATTGTATACTATAGTTTTAAAAAGAATATTAAATTCATCTCTAATAAAGATTAATTCGTTCATTTTCTACATTTTAATTAATTAATTTTATAATATTGTTAAATAAATCATAATATCATTGGTTGACGTCAGAATATTACCATTGTTATGAAGTACTAGACAAAATTATTAAATCGTTTGTAAATTTAAAAAAATCATAGAAAATTAAAGGATTATCCTTTATTAAAAATTTAAGCACAAATAATTTTCTTAAAGTAAAATTCACAAAGAGGCTATTTTGATTTTTTTCTAAAACTGTAGTATAAAATTTCAAATTTGAAAATTTAGGTTTGAAAAAAAAAATAAAAAAAAATAGTATTAAAAATTATACATTATTGCTGTAGCGCAATGCTGTAATAGTAATTATTCATTGAAAAAAAGTTAAAAGTTATTAACAGAACAAAAGTTATTGCATTTATCAAATCATACTGAGACACTCTATATTATAATTTATAATAATATTATATAGTATTGTTGAGAGACCAACAACAACGACAGTGGAATTCTGTATACAAATGGGAGAAAATATTTTACACGAAAAAAATGTGATTGTTGATCATAAACCGTGAAATATGAATGGACTGCTATTATTATGGTCAGTGGCCTAGCTATCCTAATGCAATGATAGGCAATGCCCTAGAGCCCTAGGCCTCGGGGGCCGTTGGTCAATTCGAAAAATTGTTTCCTCGAGATAACTGAACAATTACTTTTTATAATATTTATTAATAATATTATGTTAATAATTGAATACTCGTCGTATTAATTCGATTAGAATATAATAAAACATTTTATTTTTTAACTCTGAAAATGGATGAAGAAATTTCGTCATAAAAATGTGATCAGTTTCAATGTGGAAACAATGATAAACGATGATGATAAATTCAAAGAGCAAAATGTTCGCTTCAGTTTTTCAATGTTTATCGTGTGCTGACTATGCAGGAAAAAATTATAAACGAATTTAAAGTTTTTGAACACGATATTATACAAAAGTGTACACACCAATTTTTTTTTAACTATTTATGACTCTATAATAAGTCTAGTTTGTAAATTAAATCTTGGAAAAAAAAAAAAATTGGAAAAATGGGCCAAGTTTACGTACAGCTCACTGCAGGTCCTTTTCTTTTAAGTCACGCCAATGATTATACACATATAATATATACGTCTCCTTTCTCCCATCTGTATCCATGTCGGGCAAATGTAGGTCGTCAAAGACAGGACAATAATGTATAATAAGACCGATGCATGATACTCGGATGCCAAAGCGTCGAGTCGTGAAATCTATCCGGAGTTTTCTTTTCGCACAGCCATTAGTCATCCAGTCAATATAATACCTTTTAACGAGTAAAAATACAATAATAAAATGGCAATATTTCGCCGGAGACTATACAATGTTTGTAAGAGATTTGGACAACGGTCGTTTGCAAAGTCTCTCGTCCAGTATAAAAAGTGATCACACGCGTTCAGTTTGTGGTAAAAACTAATGTGAATTTCAACGTTTTCTAACACAACCCGTAGTCGATTAATACAATAATTAGGCTAATCACAATGATCGAATTAGTGATATTGAAAATAAATTATAGGCAGCACATCATTACCTGACTTTGGAATGAACGATTTCAACATTTGAAGTTCAAAGATCGAAAATTCATAGTTTATGAACGAAAACGAATTAAGTTCAAATTTTTATTTAAATGAAAATTAATTTGAATTTTCGGTTCGTATTTCTAATGAACTTGAATTTTATTCAGAAATTCATTTGCTTCAAAATTAAAATTATTGATAAATTTATTTATTATGTACCAACGGTAATTATTACATAATAGTAAATCAAATAATAATAATTTTAGAAACCACCTTATAGGTTGAAATAAAATTTTTCTTTATCTATTTAACATTCGTGAAGGAAATGTTCGTACTGAGATTGTCCAGTAAACATTTTAATGAATTAATAAAAAACAGAAGCATTTGGTTTGCTAAAAATTATGACCGATTGGTGTTTTTTTTTATTTTATTACAACAGTTGGTATCATTTGTGTTTTTACATCACTTAATACACGTTTATTGTAAATAATATTTAATAAATATTTTCATCCAATGGGCATTGTAAGAATGTGATTAGTCAATTGCAAGTTCGAAAAGATTTTTATATTTTATACCATGGGTATTCTTCTATCTACGAATAGAATACTCGGGGTGGAAGGATTGAATTATCATAAAACGATGAGTACTTCTTTTATACAACTATTCTGAGTGGAAATCAGTGTATAACATACTGAGCTATAATTATAATTTATGAGTATAACATTGAATGTGTTTAGTTATTTGATTACAGAATAATATATGTCCATTTGTTTATTCGTGAAAAGGACGAATTTGGCAATATTCCAACGTTTAATGCTTAAACAATCAATAGAAATTGAGAAAATGTTGCGCGTGATTTAAGTTAAAATTTTCATAACGTTTTTATTGAATTTTATAATGGAAAATGTATTTGAATGAAATTGAATACAAATCATTAACGATTTGTAATTAAATATTGTTTCACGTGAATTAAATTTTCAGTAAAATTTAAAACTAATTTAAATTAATGCACCTCACTCCGGTTCGAACTTCACAACGAGCAAACTATACTCACGATAATTAAAAGGAATTAATTATTACACACACACACACACACACACACACACACACACACACACACACACACACACACACACACACACACACACACACACACACACACACACACACAAGCGCGAGCGTACATAAAATTTTTCCAGTTAAGTTATTCGTGAAAAACGCGTATTACACGTATATTATAATATATAATACGCGTACAAAAATGCACGCCGCATACGACGAGCGAATTGTTTACTTGCATATTATACTTACAACTACAGTATTACAAATACACGTCGCATATTATTATAGTCTGTACCGGATTAAAGTGTTTATTGTTCGCCAGAGAATAACGACCCGCGCACGCAGGACGCGCATATCGTGCATATAATATTATGTTATAATAAATTTTCGATTCTGAACGAAGCGAAGAAGCTAGTGTTTTTACAACGATGTTTATTTTTTTTTATTTTTATTTTTTCCGTGTACAACTTTTCGTATGGAAATACTTGTCCAAAAGTTTCGATCAATAACTTTTTGAAACCGGATTTGCCTCTAGATTGCACTTTAGAGAGGTCACTTTTTGAATTTCTTAATTCTTCAATTTTTTTTTTTTTTTTGGAAAAAACTACTCAAAATTCGACAAAAACGATTTATGTATGCCGAAAATATATAATGCTATATAATATTATGCACTGATCCGAATACTTTTTCTACCTATATAAAAAGAAAAAAAAAGACATCGTTGTAAGACTACTAGATTTTTCGCTCCACTCAGAATCTAAAATTCTGTTGAACGATATTATCTGTCATTATTATTATTATGCGTTTCGGTGCATGTTTCGCCATTAATCGTGCATATTCGGTGCACATTATAATAATTATTTCTCGTGTCGAATGTGTTTTACATATTATCGTCTACCATATTTGTAGTGCATAAATGTAATTTAATTCCTAGTCTCTGGTCATCGAAAGTACTCGTCGATATGTACTCTATCGGGACGCGATTCGTTCTTTCGGTGAAAATCTGCAAACATGCGAAATCCCCTACCTCCCCTTCAACACAACGCACAAACCGCGCGCACAACAACGACGGTCACGACCACCGAAGTGAGTGACTAAAATTATTATTATATTATTATACGGTCACGAATATCGGAATTTCGTACACGTATCATATCTGCATACGTCATTGACTTGATTGTGTGTGTGTGTGTGTGTGTGTGTGTGTACGGAGTGGCGTAGTTAGACATTTTAGATGGGCAGGAGGGAGGAGAGGACATTCTCGATAAATCAAAACACTAATAAAATTGTAATATACTTCTATTACGGTGGGTGAAAATTTGAATATGAAAAAAAAAGAAGTTATTTATAGCGGAGCATTCGAATTGGCTCTTCCAAATACAGGTAGTCAACAAAAAAGGTACAAAAAGTATCTTTGAATTATTGGCTTTCACGAATTTACTACTGAATTGGCTCCTTACCATTTTTACCGAAAATAAATTGGTTACCAAAATGTTATTAATTATTTAGAGTTAGACGTTATTTCTTGGGCATTAACGTTAGTCACACTCGGGATAAACGAATAAGTTTAGTATTATTCTCAATTATTGTAACACTTTATTTGCTTAATGATTTCTTTTTCGGATGCTTCACATATTCATATTAAGCGTAATACATCGAACATAATACAAGTGTTAACGCAAAGTTATTAAACACCCAAAATTAAAACACATCAAAAACAATAATTCAAAAATTAAAAAAACAGAAAATTATTTAGCTGATTACTTCGTTACAAAAAATATACATAAATAAAAATTAATAAGTTTAAAAAAAAATGGTATTCAACAATTATGATTTGTATAAAAATCGCGTTTTAAAAAAAAAAAATACATATTTGAAAATTAATAAGTGAGAACTAATGAGAACCCCTTGTTAAAAATATTATTTTACGGTTTCAAGAGCCAATTCTAATGGTTTATTTTCGGGAGCCAATTCGAAGGTCGATTTCAGATTTACCCGAAATTGGGAGCCAATTCGAATGCGCCCATTTATAGTATAGGGTGGTTATGGTCGTTAAATTATTATAGTTAAAACCCTTTAAAACCCTCTTCAACCGAAGTTTTTTTTTTTTTTTATCACATATTACGTGTTGTAAGGTGAATTTCGTATTTTATTTTTATCAATTACGTTTTTGCGCAAACCACTGTTTATGTGCGGACGGATAAAGTGAAGAGGAGCGTCGGGAGTTTTGTGTGATAAGAGAACTCCAAACGGGTTAAAAGGAAAATTTTATAACACTGTGGTAAGACCAGTGTAGCAATAATGAAGTACAACAATTGTGTTTACGAAACAAAAAATAAGTTGAAAAAAAGTCAAACTTTTTGAAATAGAAGGATTTTTTTTTTTAATGTCTTATTACACTTTTGTTGATGAAGTATAAAAATCTAATGATCTCCTAGTATTCAGATTACATGAGTAACTATATTACTCGGTGTTTTAATAAAATAGGAAAGCAATATCTAATAAAAAACACAAGGACTTAAGTTTTGGAAAAACAACTTGGTTTAACACAGTACAATAATATTATAACAGTTGAACAGTATAAAAGTATAATACAGAGTTTCGTGGAATTACACCTTGAAGACTTATACCATAAAGCATAAAACTTGGTCTGCGTTTATGACTAGTTGTCTGTCAAAAAGCATCTGTCCTGTTCTGAGATCGGGCACTCTTTTATAATATGCATCCTTTGATGTCATCGAACCCTTTTATTAATTGAGCAGACTTGTTGTTCTTTGAATTATTACTCGGAACTATTGATTCGAGTTTCATGTAAGATCGGTAATAAAAATGATTGATAATTTGGAAAAGGCGTGTTGCTTTAATTACACATAACCTGGTTGATTATATGATTATGTGAAGTTAACAACTGGTAATAAGTGATGATATTTGAGAAAAGACGTGTTGTTTAAATATAATATAATATAATATATGGAATACGGATAAATTATTATCGATTATCTTAATTTGTTACACGCTTGGGTTATATTCGGATAAATTGGCTTAATTAACAATATTGGAAAAAAATATGTATTACTTGAACTAATTGGCTGAATCGGTATATTTTAATGTGCTACACGTGTCCATCGTTTGATTAGAGACATTCCTTAAATAATTATATTAAAAGTATTAAGAGAGTTTTCAAAGTTAATATGTTTAGAGCGAATAATAATGCATAATATGACAAAAACGTCAAATTTCTAGTACTATAAATGTTGAAGTTAAAAACGAAAAAAATAAGGTATAAGTGTCTATGTCTTTAATTTATTTTTATGTAACTGTTTCTGGAAAAAATTAATCAAAAGAATATATCAATAAATATGATAATTTATTCGTATTTTGTGTTCGTTGAGTGGATGCCAATAAAAAAGATAAATTATCTAAAAATGTTAATAATAATAATAAATGTATAGAAGGGAATATGGAGGTTGGAGGCTTAGCCATATTTAAAACTTTTCCTACTAATTTTTGGCATTCTATAAATAATGCCTGATTCAAGAATTTTTCGTTAACGTTTAATATGTACTTTAATCAAAAATTTTACTGTGTTTTGACATGTTTTGTAAGTATACAAAAAAATTGTAATTTAGTTAAGTTTTTTTTTATTTGATTTGTAACTTAAACTAGGTTGTTGAGAAAAAAATACTTTAAACTCAACTTAAACTCGTTTGGATTAACTTGATTAGTCAAAAAAAAAAAAAAAACATTTTACCTAGCTTTGATATTTTGACGATAAAAACATAACGGAAAATTCCCAAGGGAGGTGCTGTATTTCCCGAACAACCCCCTCGTGTACTGTAGTTATTTAATGGATCTGGTTTGATCCGGTGAAAAATGCATTCATTATTATCACAGATGTGGTCTGGTCCGGTCTTTGTTTTGTTATAATTTTATACAATATTTTAGTTGAAGATCTTCAAATATTTAAACTGCGAAACAGATTAAGGTTTTTTTTCCATTTGAAAATAGAATTTTTTTTATATTTTATAGTGAATTTATATAATATTACTGTAAATTGTATAAATTGCAAATATCATTATTTATGTTTATTTTTGATTTGGGTTGGATTTTATTTTTATATAATATGTAATCCGGTCCGGGCTGGTCAGGGCCTTTAAAATGTTTTATGAACCGAGTTTAATTCGGGTTGAATTTCAAAATACGTTTTTCCAAAATATCCGATCCGGTCTGTTTTGATTTGTCTAAGTAGCTGGTCCGGTCCGAGCTCATTTTTATAGGACCGGACTGTTCTCTTGTAGGCGGCCTTTAGAATTTCGCCAGTATGCTTTAGTCGATGGCCAGGTCCAGCGTTTCGTTTCCCGCCGCGCAACACAACGATTTAACAATATTATATTCGCTCACGAACAACGGCCTAACACTAACGTGTAGTGAAGTGGAAAAACTTTATGAAATAAATGTTTTTGAAACGACGTGACCGGTAGTACACAACACAGTGTTATGACCGTCGTCGTCGTGAGTTTAATGCGAAACAATGTGTTCTATACGCGTCGTGTAATGCAGTGTTTCCCAACCTTTTTACCGTGACTACCCGTATATTTATTTTTTGATGACTAGGCAACCCATTTTTACTCCACCCAAAAAAAAAAAAAATTCAATTAGGTGCACATTAATGACAATTTGTTAATAAGCAATTTTTTAAATTTAATTTAGGCGATAAAATTCATTACAAAATGCTGAATACTTATTGTTGTTGTCGATTACAAATAATATTAAAAATAATCTTAGAATTAAAATATTTATAATTCAGAATCAATTTTATATATAAAAAAGAATTGACAAAATATTAAACAAGTAAAATGATATAGAAGTAGTAGTACTAGGTAGTAATAAGAAACTAGTAGCTAAATTGATTGCCTTATTGCACTAAAAAATAACAACGTTTCGTCACAGATATTTTAAATTATTTATTGTTATTAGTTTTTGTTTATTTAGTCATTTTTATTTTAGATTCTGAACGAAGTGAAGAAGCTAGTGTTTTTACAATGATGTTTATTTTTTTTTTATTTTTCTGTGTACAACTTTTCGCATAGAAATACTTGTCCAAAAGTTTCGATCAGTAACTTTTTGAAACCGGATTTGTCTCTAGATTGTATTTTAAAGAGGTCATTTTTTGAATTTCTCAATTCTTCAATTTTTTTTTTTTTTTTTTTTTTTTTTGTAAAAAATACCCGAAATTTTAAAAAAAAGAATCGGAAAACATCA
>JAIPRM010003349.1:0-26407 GCA_025469315.1 Stegophylla sp. TES_Ste_2020
TTCAGAATCGTTTTACTGAAGAAATGATTTATCGTTTCTTTAAAATTTAATACGCCCGTCAAGAGAATACCACCCGTCGTGCGAAGTACACCCATCGTGCGAAGTATGTCCGGCTTTTTAATTATTTTCTTTACATAATTAGATTTTGGGTATTTTAAATTTTTTTATTGGTATGGACTTCAAAAAAAGATTTACCACGGGTATCCAAAAGTCTAAATTCAGCCATAACTCAACGTAAGAATTTTGATTTTGTGTTCGTTTACAAGTTATTAAATTGTAAAAGGTCAGGGGTGTCATTTGAGTTTTTTAAAAAAATGTTAAGTAAATATGCATATTTTTGAACCAATATAGGTAACTAAAAACATTCAAATCACTAGACTTAATAAATCAATTATTATTTCGGTTAAAAATAACTGCACACAAAACACTAATAAAAAATTACAACAATTAATTATTTTTTTTTAAGATAAAGTAAATATGAAATACTCATTTTAATTGTTTATCAAAATATAATATACCAATTAAACAAAGAACTTATAAAAACTTCTTGATAACATAGTAAATTGGTAACAATAACAATTTCATCAAGATCATTATTGCTTGTACAAATACAAATTACGATTTATAATTCAAGAGTATATGGAGTACTGAAATTTATTCCAGATCATAATTTATTCAGTAAGAATTTGCATACCCAGAAATACCATAATGACTTCTCTATAGGAGTAGGTTTGAGGCTTGAGTTTTATTTCAAATTGGTTTTAAAGTTCAGCGTTTGATTTTTCTTATTTTCTTGTTATCCTCAATTCTAGAAACCATTGTTAACAAAGGTTCGTTATACCACTTCCTCAAGTCGTATCACGAACTGGTTAATTTTTATTCAGTTCATAAATTGAAATACGTTTTTATTTAATTCGTTGTATTAATTGTTTTAGATTTACCGTATTATTTATAGAATTATGTTGTGAATTTATGAAAAGACAATATTCTCTGTAGTCCGTACTCTTAACCCTCACAAATGTAAAATTAAAAAAAATGAAATAAATTAAAAATTATAGCAGTATCTAAAATAATACAAAATATATATTTGTAACTCGAGTTGCCCGGAGAAACACGAATGCATAGTACGTATATTATGTAGAAAAAAAAAACAATCGATTGTAATTTAACAAATCGAGTATCGTCCAATAAACCAAACAGTTAGAAAAAAAAAAAAAAAAAAAAAGCTCTTTCCGAGTTTTCGTCTGTTCGTGTGAACACTCCTCGGGCAAAAATGTTAAAGCCACAGCAGAGACAAAGCAATTGGCATCCCTTGGCGAGCGCTGAGCGTAAATCTTGCGGCGACCCGACGACATGCCGCTTGAGCGTTTCGTTCGTGAGCTTTTTAGACGCACTTCTCGCGGAAACGGATAGGAGGAAACGGCGCGGGCCGACCGGAAACACCGGAAGTGGTGCTGCAGGTGCGGCGACCGAGTGCGTCGACGAGCGCAGGGAAGCGGCGTCGGCCGCGACAGCCGCGTCGGTTTATCCCGAAGCGTGCGTCGATTTTCACCGCGTTCAATCGACGGTCGGCGACCACGGCGTCGCATACGTCTGTGTGGCAGGCGTGCCCTTAGTGGTCGTCTGGCGGTCGGTCCGAGGAGGCGATGCGCCGTCAACGGAGAACGTCCGACATGACCGATCCGTACCGTCCGTTCAGGAGTGATGGCGACAGGATGAAGAGGACGAGAAGGGGAAGCAGCAGGAGCACGAACAAGAGCTGGAGGAGGAACGGCAGCAGCAGCCATCGATGGATTTCGCGAGACCGGAACTAGGCGATGTTTCGACGTGTAAAACGATGCCAAAGGATCTCTGGCGAGTTCATCAGGCGGTTCGTGAGAAATCGGAACGATATAATAACATAATGTAAACAGTCGACGCGTCGTCAATATTATTTCATGCTTCCTTTAAAAAAAAAAATCGTTTCATAATATTCTAACCTGCTGGCTGCATGTGAAACTGTTGAGGGATTTCGAGTTTTAAAATAAGAAAATGTTCGAACTTAAAAAGTTAAAATATAATGCACGTATAAATATAAGTTGGGTCGATACCAACAGAAACCCTGGCCTCTCGGTGCTGTAAGATCTGATATTCTATAATTCGAAGGTCATGAAAATTTTGTAATTTTACATATTTTCACTCTATCTTGTCTTCATTTTAATTCAGATTTATAATATGTTTGGTGTATCTGAAGGGGGCAAAATACCTTTGCCCCAAGGATAATGTTTTTCCAAATTTTCCCAATGTAAATGCTAATGAGTTTTTATTAAAAAAAAAATTTGAAAAAATCCGAGCATTTTAAGTAACAGTTAACGCGTCCGCAAATTTAACTTATTTTTGAGAGGCACCGGTCACAGAAATATCTGTCGAAATCAAATTAGGGAATATAACGGGCGTAAAAATGATTGGATTTCTTTCATTTTTTCAGGGTTAGTTTATACCATAAATGTTTATGTTCGGTGTAAGTTTGAGTTCATTAATTTAAAAATTGCCGACAAAGACGATAAAAAACTAAAAAAACTCCAATTTATTCATTTACCCTTAGGGGAGAGAGCATAGTAAAATATTCACTTTTTCCGAATTTTGCCAATGTAAATGCTAATAGGCTTTCGTTTAAAAAAAAATGTCGAAAATATCCTTGCATTTTAAGTAAGAGTTAACGCGTTCGTAAGTAAATTCGGCCTTGTATTATTATATATATTAAAATATACATTAGTACTGAAACAAATGCCGTAGCCCGGGTAGACGGTACTTTTATAAAGATAAGCATTTAACTATTATCTCGAATATATTATCCATGCTGTTATGAGTGTATAAATTACATTATGTATACAATTTTAACATCAGTTACTTTATTTGTTAATTTTATTACCACGTACTTTTCCATTTTTGAATAAATAAAATGTATTCCCGAACCTTAGTCCTTTCCACCCACACATAGAAATTTACCAGAAAAAACTATGATACTTTTTCGGTATAACCTTTTTAATTACTTTATAAAAATATTTTAACTGCAGATAATCATACAGCGTAGTTAAGGGTTAGCATATTTTTTTTTAGTGAAACCGAGACAAAAACGAATTATGTTTACCAGATTAAAGCGTATATTCAGAGCTACCCATATCACACAAAATGTATATTCGAGAATTAAAACAAATCTCATGAATAAATAAAACACAACAATCAAAAATAAAAACAGATTAAGCGAATATCAGCTGAAGACGGTAGGATGTTGAATGTTTTGCACCAGACCCTCATAGTAGTCCTAGTGATGATTAATTAATTAAATAGTTATTGGTACTTGATTAATGAACTACTATGATTGTCAAATGGCCATATTTGGAATTATATTAAAATTAAGCAATTTTCATAAATTTTAAAACAGAGACATTTGGGTTTCCCGAGAATATTTTTCTGGGATACCAGGTCCCTCGAGTTCAAAAGCAGTGACATTCCCGATTTTCAGGATAAATGGCAGCCTTTTAACCGGCCGTTGTGTATAACCCGTTAACCCTCCTGGTGTTTTTACAATCATAATGAAAAATTATTGCATAACGTTAAAATAATGGGTTGATTAAGATTTAAAATAGAGTTTATAAATTATGAAAAAAAGAAAAATTTATGAATTACTAGCGATACCAGTAAAATAAGTATGAAATGTTTTTTTGAATTAATTTTAGATTCCGAACGAAGTGAATTGTTTTTACAATGATGTTTATTTTTTTCTTTTTATTTAATTTTTTCTTTTTTTTTCTCTTGACAATTTTTCATTTTGTTGAAAAAATTTTTTGACATTTTTCTAACATTTTTTCTTCTCATTGAATATTTTTTTCTTTATTTATTATTAGATAGAAAAAAAAAGTAAAGTAAAGTGAAGTAAAGTAAAGTAAAATAAAGTAAAGTGAAGTAAAGTAAAGTAAAGGCAAGAAAGCCGGACATACTTCGTACGACGGATATTCTTCGCTCTTCGGGTTTGATACTCTTGGTAAGTGTGTTAATGACGACCATTATTGATCTTTATATTATTAACTTCTTTCGTTAAAGGATCGTCTTATTGAAGAAATGATTTATCGTTTCTTTAAAATTCCACAAGTTCACCAAGAGTATCTGACCCGAAGAGCGAAGAATATCTCTGGTGCGAAAAAGGCTTTCTTGTCTTTACTTTGCTTTACTTTACATTACTTTTTTCACATTTTTTTTATTTTTATTCTGGCCGTTATGCATAGTTTGTGTTTTTGTTATTTCCTGTTAAGTTCTGTACCAATTGTTATTCGATCAATTCTCAGATTTGTTTTTTCATTGCGTTTGAATACAGAAAGCCGAATATTCGGGTGAATTGAATTTAAAATTGAACTAAGTTTGTTGCGCCATAACTTAACCGCATTATTTGATTTAGGTAAGTTGTTTGTAATTGTACCAAAACTGTTACATACCTCAATAGAAAATCTTGGAATTTTTCCAACCACCTTTCAATCAAGGTTTCCTATCCAAGATATTATCTATATTAACTCTACGAGGACAATATTAATGTTATTATACGTAATTAAACTATTTTGCGAACAATTTGACTCGTGACCAGATTTAAGCAACCTGAAATATTACTGGGTAATTTTTGTTAGTTATTGAAAACGAGTTTTTGTATGACACACCAAAAAAATATTTAGTTTGTAACGTTATGTGTGGAAAAAAAAGAGTGCATATTTTCTATATTTTTTGGAAGAGGAAACCGAAGGGGATAAAACTGAGAGGATTAAAAAGCTCCTATTGTTTTAAACTTCTCATAAACCAAAATTTACCAAACTGAATGATGAATATCCATAGATAATAGTATTATAAAGCCAGATTTTATTTTTAACACGTGTACCTGATAGCTGATATTTATAATTATTTTTTTCTCGTGTGATTGGTTGTGTGATTTGAGTATTTATATTTTATTGTTACACTTTAACTTCATTTAAAATCTTGAACGCAACAATATTTATTCACCTTGTGTAAACACGCAATCTGTGTTGATATTCGAGGTAACAACGGATATGTTATGTTTACATTTATACATGTGTTCTTTTAACTACAGTAAATCTGTTACCATAGCTACTGTAAATTGCTATTTTCAACTCGATTTGCGTATTTTCTGTACATACAAGAGACGCAGCAAAGGACGGCAGAAGTATTATCCCTTTGTATTTTATTTTCCATTGTTAGAAGGTATATTTTATGATATTTGCATTACGAGTTTCATAATCATTTAAAATATGCACTACGACGAACAGATACAAATAATTATTATAGTAATATACGCGTTGTTAAAAACTTTTTTTATTTCAACGGTTCACAAAAAATAATTAAAATTTAAAGCGAAGTAATAATATGTTTAGCGTTGTTAATAAATACATCTCAATTTCAGTTATTTAGTCATAACTCCTAAAATAATGGCGCTAGAAACTTGAATTTTTCACCAATTTTTCAATGATAATTTATTTCATGTTTGGATCATGTTTTCAAAAAATAATTGAACCCTATTCGGACAAGGTTAAAATTGCCACCGTTTTAACGCCACGTCACGCTGGTGGTAACATTGTACCCAGCTGTGATGCCGACCCATAGAGTCTTCTTAGATTTCTATGTGCCGGACGGTATCATCAGTCACACGAGAAAAATGACTTTCGCTTTTGTTTTAATTTCGTTTTTTTTTTTAGTTTTTTACGGTCGTAAAAAGTGTGGTCCGCTTTATTGTCGTCGCGGTGTCGACGTTTGTGCTTTTTACTACTGGCAATACGTTCTGTTCGCCATTGTATTGTGGCGGATCAACTCTGTCACGTTAGTACTTATCGGACGTCTCACAGTGTACCAGAAAGTTGATTTAGTGGGACAAAATTAATCACTATTTAAATTCAAAATAGCATTTAATTGAAAGATAGTCAGCTATTGATTAGATACTATGGGTTTTTAAACCCGTAGCCCGCGTCATGCAGTGTACAGAATCACTTAATAACAAGCTAAATTATTGTTCTTGTGTATAATGTATTATTTAATTCACATTGTCCATTGAATGATATTGTATGAAATATTTTTCTTCAAATAAATTTATAGAGTCATGGAAGGTTTGTATATTTTGTATTCTTAATTTTAAGCTAACTTTTACTTGTCTAATTTAAGTTATTATGTATGAAAATATTAAAAAATTTCTAATTTTAAAATATTAAAAAATATGAAAAATAAGTAGATACTAATAGATGTTATATATTAGTATTTTCTAATAGTTTTATATGTTCTCTTAAATAAATTATTTAATTTTGTTGCGGTAATTTGCGGTTTATCATAGAACCTATAATATACATACTATTTGTACATAAATTGAAGAAAAATTGAATTTCATAATAAAAACAAACCATAAGAATATTTTACTTTAAGTAAAACATTTAACATATATTGTATTTTACCTTGTTTTAAATAATAATATTTTAATTAAAAAATAAAATATTTTGTTGAAATTTAAACAGCGATATTTTTAATTTTTAAAATTATATTTATTAAATAATACATATAATGGGAAATCAGAAATTGATTTAATTTATTATTGACTTTAATTGATTTTATGAATGTACAATATGAAAATTGAACCTAAATTTGAAGTAAGTATCCAAAAAAGTTACATATAAAATTATTTTATAATTAAATAATTTTGTCCCCCTAAATCAACTTTCTGGAACACTGTGCGTCTGTGCGGTTGTGGGTCTGTTAGTTACGTGCTAATTACACCACGATTTTATGTGTTTACACCGTGGGTTGGGTTGATGCTCGGTTATTATCGAGGTTATTATGCGTAACATATTATTACGCATTTGCATTGTGTTGTCCGTCGTCGAATGGTTGAGGTCAGGCCCAGGATTTATTCAAGGGGGATGTTTTAAAAAATATAAAATATAAGATAATATTAAAATATTTATTTAAATGTACATATATTATTATTTTTATTTTTTTTTTATATATCATGCAAAGTTGATGTATTATATGGATGGATGGACTTGTTTTTTTGAAATGTTAAAATTCCTATAAAAACTATGTTCTTTATAACTTTTTTTTTTTCATGCCACCTTAAGGATGTCCTATGGCGATGTGAATTTAATATATTAAAATGCCGTACTTAACTCAAAATTGATGAAATCATTTTGATATTGTTAGAAAATGTTCTTTTCACCGTTTTTAGTAGTAGGTGAAAGTTTCAAGTTTCTAGCTCTATTATTGTAGAAGTTATGGTAAAAATAACGAAAATTACGAAAATTCCGGTAACTGCATATTTTGCCGTTTTTCGTTAATTTTTCGACAGTTTTTCACCGCGCTTGGAAAAAGTATTGAGAAACTGGAAAAATGACCTCTCTAAAGTACCATCTGGGTGTGATTTCGGTTCTATAGAGATACTGATCGAAACTTTCGGTCAAGTATTTCTATACGAAAAAGTGTTCACAGAAAGAGAAAAAAAAAAAAATAAACATTATTGTAAAATCATAAGCTTCTTCACTTCGTTCAGAATCTAAAATCGAAATTCGAACGAGTAGTTTTTAAATTATTTAAATTTAAGTATTAAGGATAATATTTTCTTGGACACGTATTTAGTTACTTTGTAGTAGGTATGTAATTTTTTTGAATTAACAAAATTAATCTTAAATAAGAAATATTTATTCAAAATTTAGATTCAAAATTATTAGTTAATCATAACTATAATAATGTACATATTATAGGTAATTTATATTGTGTATTTATAATGTACTAGAGAAGCTATATTATCCATAACATTTAAATTTGAATAATTATTCAAAAACCATCGGTTTGTATTACCATAAAAAAGGCGTTTTATTTATACATGTTAAGATTATTCTAGGGTTTAATTTTTTGCACCGTGACCCATGCAATTCAGCCGTTCTTAAAAGAGTGTAGTAAAAAATTAGTCTATGAAATGTAAACTAAAAATTAAGTAAAAACCCAGTGGAGGGGGTTTGAACCCTAGAACCCCACCCCTGCGCACGGCCTTGTCACGGTCATTTCGTGTGCGCTATCTCCGTTGTCAAGTTGTCGCGGTCAATGTTGATGGTGTCATGTGCTAGTACTGAGTAGATTTCGATCATCCCACACCAGCCCTCTTCAAGCCATCGTCCGCTCAACACGTCATATAACCTAGTGAAGCTCTAGGTCGAACGTTTTATTTTTCGTAATTTATATATTAAACAAATGTAATATGTAACGCAGAGGTTAAAACTGTGGTCAAACTGTGGGTCACGATCCAAAATTGAGTGGCGATTAAATTTTTGGTGGGTCGTGTTAAAATTTAGATCCTGAGTGGATTGATGAAGTTAGTTTTTTATAATGATGTTTATTTAAAATTTTTTTTTTATAAAACACTTTTTTGTTTAAAAACATTTGTCCAATAGTTTCAAATAACAATTTTTTGAATCAGAATTTGCCTCTAGATGTTATTTTAAAGGTGTCATTATTCAAAATTCTCAACAGTGTTTCAACTTTTTGGAAAACTACCCAAAATTGGATAAAAACGCTTTTACTTTTTTTTTTTCAATCAAAATTTCATAAAAATTTTAATATAGATTGACTATAATCAATATTATAGTCAATATTTTTTCTAAATTATGCAACATATTTTTGTGAAATAAAATTTTTAATATGTGCATTATTACTTTTTTGAGTGAAAAATTCTCATGGTGCGAAGTATGACGGGCTTAGTTCACATTCAATTCAATTGAAATTTTTTTTAATTACTCAATTACTCGTATATACCTATATAATTTTAATTAACTCTCATGAACTTTTTAAAAATAAACAAATAAATAATTTTCTTACAGTTTTAAAAATTGTTGGATAAAATTTTAAATAGTTACAAAATGCAATATTTTATACTGTATCTTTTTTATTTCCATTGCTCAAGAAGCAATAGAGCAGAAAAAAAAAAAGATGGATTATTGTGGTGGGTTGTCAAAATTGAAAAAATTGAAAAAATGGGTCGTACTATAAAAAGTTTGGAAACCTCTGATATAAAGTATAGCAATTCAGTATCATTATGACTTATATTATTGATGGGTATTGGGTACTATTGCAGGTAATATTAGTCTCTTTAAATGTAAATCAGTAGGTACGTAAGTGAGTTAAGTTAAACATTAATTTAATACAATCCGTACGTATACCGTGAGTTATTCATTATACACAATTCTAATATATAACAAAGTCTTAACCGGCCCGTTATTATTTACCGGCAAACGGTGTAAACCAAAGCAAATCCTTTCTAGTCAAATATGTGATGATAGAAATAACTTTTTTTTTTTGAGATTTTATCTAATAAAATATTAAATTTTAAATCCGGTAAAACTTTTCCTTTCACATATATTCACCACATATATATTTTTTTTAACTTTGTTACGGGTGCCATAAACATCGGGTCAATGAATTATTTATTTTGTACACACCTTTAATGTTAGAATCATTGCTCAAATGACCTGTAATACGAAAAATGGAAGATTTATTTTTGTCATTTCATAACGTTGGCGATTTCTTGTTTTAAAAGACTCCTTCCGTTTATGAGCGTTTAAAATTTTAAACATCAAAATACGGTAAAACAAATCAATGTTTACGACTAAGGGTCAATCGGCTATTTTTATTCTGTTATATCATTCCAAAATCAATACCTATTGCTTTAGACTTAAAGGTTTCATCCTAAATTTCACCAATCGTTTATCGTATGGGTTTTCATTCTTTAAAAACAAGTAATACATTAAGTATTTAGTAAAATATTATTTAGTAAGCTCCGATTAAAATAGTTTTCCGAATGCATTTATTAATCGCTTTATTCGAATTCTCAATTCTGCCACCTACATTATCTTGTCTGAGGGGCGAAAACTGATTTTCCTACCACACAGTTGGAGGAAATAAACTTTTACCGCGATAAAAATCAATTTTATAATAATTCTCCCATTTTAATACAGTATAAAATATTACCTTACCTAACATAACCTAAACATTTAACTGAGAACAAGAAAAAATGTTTGCTGAGATAAAAAAAAAAAATGCTAGAAAAAGAAAAAATGTCACGTAACTATTAAAAAATTTTTTTTCGCCAAAATATATTTGATATTATTCTTTAATTATATTTAAATTGTTATACATTTCGGACATGAAAAAAAAAGCTTTTAAAAACGTTTTTGTTAAGGTTTGAGTAGTTGTAACATTATTTATAAAAAGGACATATCTCGCACCTTGGGTATTCTTTGCTCCTCGAGTAGGATACTGTTGTGAGTGTATTGAATTTTAAAGAAACGATAAATTATTTCTTCAACAAGATGATTCTAAGTGGAGCTTCAATTTATTCAAGAAAATTTTACTTAAAAATTACAAAGTTTGCTATGATAACATAAAAAATTTATTTTTACTCGGCCAGTTTTATATTTCACTAATCTTTGAGAAAAAAATTGTTTAATGAGAAAAAAAAAATAGAAAAAATTTCCAACATTTCTTTTTCACATTTTTAAAATTTAAAATTTAAAATAATTTTAAAAATATTTCTCATATTATTATCTCTCTACATTTAAATTTTCATAAAATTTGGATTAGAAAAAATAGTTTATGAATCTTTTTTTTATCTAATTTTGGGTAGTTTTTTTTAAATTTTGTTAAAAATATTAAGAATTTCGGAAAATGACCTCTTAAAAGTACCATTTTGAGGCAAGTAAGGATACAAAAAGTTGCTGGTTGAAATTTTTAAACAAGTATTTTTATACGAAAAAGTGTTGAAAAAAAAAAGACTACTGGAAAAACTAAAAACACCCAGAATTTAAAATAACCATATAAATAATATTGGTGAAATTTGGCAGATCATATTCCCAGAATATGAAAATTAATAATAATTTATGAAAGTCAAAATGCTGTTTTATGCTCTTTTTTTAAAAAATCATTCAAATTATATAAAACAATAGCATTTTTTTATTCTTTAAAAAATTTTTTAACAAGTTTTGTTAGTTGAAGTGTTATATACATTTTTATTAACTATCACATATTTTCTCCAGTAGTTTTCATTGTATAAAATAAATTAAAGGAAACTTTATTATGTTGTATTTTGTATTGATAAAAACAAGTACCTAACTATTTATTTGAAACATGTGCACCATCAAAAAAGTCACAGTGCAATGATTATTTTTCTTCAATGCTTGGACTTTAATGGTATTGATATTAATGCAATTAAAATGCGATTAGCACTCATTTTATGATAAATATTATATTAGAGCTAATATTTAGTAATTATTTACTGCGTTATTATCAGAATAAAAATATTTTTATTTTTGTTGTGGTAAAAGTCTATTTCCTACCACTGTGCGCCAGATTTTTTTATCATATTTCTTTTCAATAAATGGTTACACTAGCATTAAAAATTTGATAACTATCATTACTAGTATTACTTATTAATATGTTTACAATAAATGATAATTTGACTGAGTCGAAAATGGACACCAGAGAATTTGAAAATAAATGTTTGCGAAGGATGTTAAGAAAACGAACGTTGACATAAGATCAATGTATAAGTTTTTGCTACAGAGAGTTGTTGTATTTGACATAAAGTACGTAGGTACGAAATAATATTGTTTTTCTCGCTTTACTGAATTCAAAAGAATAATTCATGAAAACCTTATCTGATAACCTTAGGGTTGTACCGTCTGCCATAGTGTAATATTTCACCACATTCTAAAAGTATACTCGTATCTAGGTGTCAGTCTATAAATAATGATGAATATTAAATACAACAATTTTACAATCGATTTTTTCAGTTAAAATGGGTGTCGAACAAATATGTATTATCGTTCGATCTCATTTGCTGTATACGTTATTGGTAAACGTAAATAATATTACTATACAAGAAAAAAATAAAACTGAAAGTGATTTTGTAGGTATTAGATAATGATAACGTGTCTTTGGGTAAAATTGGGTACTCTTTGAAAACCAAACAGTTTTAGTAATCACGGACAAATGTTGATAGATCAGTGTCATGTTACTGCACTTAAATTATTTTCATATTATTTAGAAGCTTCGTATAGTAATTTCGAGTAAAACGTGTCTTATCGATGAAAGGTATAATAGTTATAGTTTCTATTCGAGTTTGTAGTATTTAGTATAACTGAGTGATATGTTAATACTGATTTTAACAAGACCCGAGCACAGTGGTTTTACTGTTAGCATTTTTTTTTTATGGAATTAACTTTTGAGTGGAAATAATTTTTTGTGAGTTATAAATTTTACCTGAAAAAAGAGTAAAATTGTTTTTAAAATATTATCAAGTCAAGTATTATTACTATTTATAGTTGACTGAAATCAGTAGTACTACTAAAATTTTAGGGTGAATGTTTTCGTGAAAATTGCGTTTTTGAAAAAAAGTTCTTCCTTACGTTATGAAAGGCTATTGATAAATCATGAAAACAATATATAGAGGGTTAGGTTTAAGATAAATCACAAAAAATATCTATAGAGGCTGTTGCGCGAATTTTGGATCCATCTTTCCATCAAATTGTACGGTTACGAACAATACTAAGAAAGAAAAAAACAGGCCAATAATTTATCGTAATCCATTTCATCATTCTTTGCTACGTTCAGAATCCGCAACAGCAGAATAATAAAAATAAAAGTTTTTTTATTTTTAAATTCTCCGGCGTGTGTAAACGAAACGTGCGGTTTTAAGAAAACATAGTGTTTTAGAGCTTTGGGAAAAATGAATTTTTAATTCTTTCCCCTAATAACGGAATAAACCGTATATTATTATATTTAAACGCGGAGATTTAAATCTCGTAAATCAAGTTAGAAACTCACTGAAAAATTAAAAAAAAAGGAAAATTTCATCGGATCCGCGAAATGAAGAGAAGAATGGAGGAAAGCTGGTAATCCGGATAAACTGAATCTAATTGAAAATCCACAACACAACAACAATGAGGCCACCGGGATTCCATTCGACGCACGGAAAATGTGTGGTATTAAATAGAATCGGGTCTCAGGTCACGGGGATACGGGGGAAATCGCTCTACACAAACAGGACATCAGAGCCACGCCGTTTGTGCGATCGAGGATGGGAAATATACGACTCGACATATTTTGCGCCGGAGCGCTCAAGACGGACTTACGTGAAGATTTGACAAATGATCACACAACTATTCGCTTTGAAATTTTATCGCAACCGAATTTAGTACAATTTGTAATATTTGTTTTATGACAGTAATTAAACATGTTCAACGCTGTGGTGTTTTTTTTTTGCTCCGTAACGTCAACGCGTATTATAAAATATATCAAATGTACACGTATGTTAGATGATTGAAAAGTGTCTGCTATCAAGAATTATATACAAAGACGGCTTTTTAAAAAACAATTTTAGTTTGTACCTAGTTGAAAATTTCTATAGACATTAATTTTAAACAAATATGGCCCAGTACGATTTGACAAATGCAATAATTTTTGTTCTATTAATAATTTTTAACTTTTTTTTTCTGAAAATTATTATTGCAGCAATAACGTATATAATATGTATTTACATTTTTTAAGTTTTTTAAGTTTTTATAAAAATTCGTCATCTCTACGAATACAACTCGTATGATATAAAATCCAATAGTTTTTACGAATGTTTGCAATTATTACTACTATGATTATTATTGTTAATTAAGTATCACTTGAATAAATTAGATAATTTTTATCACAAAGTGTCCGATGTTTATCACTAAGAATCTTTAAAATATACGCGTTAAAGTTATTGTATTTTATCATATTATTTACGTTATAAAACTCGAATTTAAGTTTTCGATTATAATTTAGAATAACACGTCGTACACAATAAAACTCTGACTTCCATGTGTACTGTGCAATCAAAAAAAAAAAAAAAACCCTTACATAAACTTATTGTTTTACTCATAAAAAATTATTACTTTTATGGGAGTTACAGATTTTTTTAAGTATTGAAATCCACAAAGCCGTTTGAAGAGTATGTAGCGCTCGCGTATGGTTGTTTATCTGAGGTTATCATTCTTGTCAAAAATAAAACTTTAAATCGGTTCATAAAAAAAAAAAAAAAAACTTTTGCAATATATAACAATGTTACTTTTCCCCAGTGTAATATTGCTTTTATTGAATTTCAGTCAGTTTTTCGAATCGCATATTGAAATCTGATTTATTTGAAATAACATAACATTTCAAATATATTCGTTTATAGTTTTTAATTCTTTAGGTGTATATGTATTTATGAATGACAAATTTTTACAAAATCGTTGTCGATTTCGTTTAGGTATGAAAAAATATCCTTGGCTGAACAAAATTGTACATATTTAGTAATTCATAATATAATATTTGGTAATAATTAAAGAAGTTATAATTTTAATTACTGAATCTAAAACGTTAAAGGGTTAGAATATGTTTTTTAAATTTGTATTTTAAAGCACGAGATTTTTAACACAATTTTAAAAACACTTTTATACGCTCTTAAAAATTCCTTTATATTTCAATAGTTATATAAAATAGCTTTTGGATTGGTATAGCTGTTATTCTGTTTTACATAATATGCTTTGAAGTAAAATTTAAAATGCAAATTCTAAAATGTCATGAAGAAATTATTCAAAGGGCATATAATAATAATATAATGTGTATTATTAAAGTTTTTTTTGCGGGCGATTAATTTCATTTACATATAAAATATGTTCCTTAAATAGTTCACAAAATATCGAATTTTGTTTTAAATTTAGTTACATGCAACACCCATATGATATAAACCTACATATTTTAAAGATATCACGACAACAGTAAAGACTAATCCGTATCAATAATCCGTTAGACTTAATTTGTTACTCATTCTTTATTTTTATCCTCCTGGAAACACTGTGCCACATGACACAAACACGCGTAGTAATATGTTAAAAATGTATTCGATATTAATATTGAAAAAATGTCCAAAGGCACGTAGCTTTCATTTTAAATCACGAGTGGATACTTATATACACAATGTGCGATTACTTGTTGGGCGAATACAATTAATCATTTTAATTTGATTGTTTCAAACTTATTAAACTTTAATTGAAAATGTACAAACAAAAATAAATTGAACATTTATACATAATAGGTACATTTGTTTTATTCGTACACAAAAGTTTTCTATGCATTTAAATATTAATTCAAGTAACGTTTGTGTTGTTAACACTGTTAACACAGTATTGTTTATCAGATGGGCAATGAAATAATTTTATTCCTTTAGTCTACTTGTTTAATTTGGAATGACACGTGATTTCGAAATTATAATTTTAATAAGCACCAAATTCTTATGAACGTTTAATATTTCATTAAATAATTTGCTTGCAACATTTTCATTTTGACGTAATGCAATAAAGATTTAACTAATTAAAGTAGAGAAACATATACTGAATACAAGATTTTTCTTTTAATTATTTGTTAGGTACTAAAAGAAGCTTGACGGCTCAGGATTAAGGGAAGAGAAATAAGTTAAAATGAGGAAAAAAGTATACTTGCCATATACATTATTAATATACATATTTTAATAAATAAATAAAAAGGCGCATACATATACTTAGCGCCATGGGTATACTTCGCTTAAGTTAGGATACCCTTAGTGAATGTCGACATTGTTTTAATAAAACGTTCCTGAACGGAGCTTTAGTTAATTTTTACCGAACAATATTTATCAGTTTAAAATCGAGAATGTTTAACAATTCAATACTAGAATAATATCCGTGTTTATTTCATTATTCGTTAGAATTTTGCACATGTATTGACATTATAAGCTCTTTATCATTAACAAATAATTCAACTTATTAAAAAAAAAATGTAAATATAAGTAAACCTGTGTTAATACAACTAAGCTCATTTTCAAATTAGTAAGATATTTTTCGGTAGTTTATCTTAACGCTAGTTTATCTCCTCTAATTCTAACCTACATGTTTTCGTTAAATAAGTAAAACTGTAATTTTTAATGAACAATTTGAGTTTTATTAATTCATAGATTTTTTCGGTACTTTCAGAGTTTCTATAATCACGACAAAATTTTGATTAAAATGAACTATAAAACCAGGAATCGTTTAAACTTAGAACTAAGTAGTATTTTATTTTATGTCACATCCATATTGTGAAGTCGATTTTTGTGTGAAACGAATTTCCACCGTATAAACCTTATCCACGCTATGAAAACCGTAATTGGATTCGTGAACTGGATAAATCTTTTCGCCCATTTCATAAAATAGATACTTTTTTGTTAAACGGACATTTATAAATAATATTACATTACTCTTTTCCCGATCTGGACATCTAAATGACAACATAAAAAACTTGATAAATCGATAAACTGTAGATATTTATTACTCTGGGTATTACGTTTTATTGACTGTTTATTAAACAGCAAGAGTTGTGAGCGTTCGTTTATAAAGGCACCAAGTGACATTTTATACATTTTACAGAAGAATGAAAATACAAGTACAAAATTACACATGCTTCTTATGAATACACTACTCCGTTTTTAGAGTCTGCTTTTTATTAAATAAATGACAAATTGTATGTGTTGTGTACATGTAATTTGTTTTATTTAATGTGAAATAGAGATGGGCAAAAAAATGTTTAACATCGATGTTCGATATATCGTTACATCGAAATTTAAAACATAGATTAATTTTTACATTAATAATCTTGGTAAAAACATGAATGTGAAGAAACATAAGAAACAAAATAAAAATATGTTTTGTTTTTTATCTAGTTTGATTTACCTATAGTTGGCATTGGTAAATAAATGAAATTATCTTGAACATTATTAAAAAATATTGTTTCATTATTATATTTTAATTATTATTATTATTATAATAATTATTTTTGTTTTTAGCATCAAACAACGGGAAAAACATTTTCTCGATACATCGAAATAAAAACACCGATGAAGAATTTTGATGTATCACACAAAAACATCATTGATGTTTTAAAAAAAATCAATGTATTTTGCCCACCTATAATGTGAAATAGACGAATAGAAAAATATTTCAATTTTTTATCATACGCCTTCGATATTAATATAGGTAGACAATTTATTCACTAGCATAGGTACCTAATAGCCGTTTCAATTAATTAATTAATTTAATTATGATTATTAATAAAATTATTTGAGTTTTAGCGTCTACTATGGCATATATATTTTTTTTCAATAAAAAAAAATAAGCACATTTACCGTTTGTCACGAGCAAGCCTCATAAGCAAATAAATTATTGTAAAATCACAATAATTTTAATAATATAATTCAAACAATTGTAATAACCAACGATTGACATTTTTACTCGATTTGTTTAATATAAAAATAATGACAATTTAAATTTGTCACGAAAATAATACTTTCAAAATAAAAGATTAAAACCAGTTTTGATTGATAATACAAATTATTGATATTTTATTAAATTTCAAATGAACACTTTGAGAAAAAAAAATAATATAAATTAATGATTCAAACAGTTCTACTGGCAAATTAACAGTATAAATTACTAAAATAATATTCAATTACTGCTTACATCTATTGTTATTTATATTATTTTATCATAAAATATTTTGTCCTGCACATTTTATTCGTGTATCAAATGTCCTGCATTTTATTTCTTTGTTTGAATGTCGAGATATGAAACGAGTTGCGCAGAACAAATTATTCGTGTTCGTTTTAACAAATAAATATAAATTTCAAGAAATGTAAAATTCATTTTTTGTCGTACGATTTGGTATTTTTGATATATTATATTTACACATGTTTAGCAAGTAATTCGTATATAAACACGTATAACCTTGTAGGCGATCCCGTTATCTCTGAAAAACAGTGAATTGGGTCGGAGCTGGACTATGATTTTGGTCCCATAAATGGTTAAAAATTACATATGCAAAGGTTCAATCACATGCTAATTTAGTATGCAATTTGTATGAAATTGTACAACCGTAGTCATTATTCGAATACAATCATAACTCGGTGGCGATTACCATTTCTGAAAAAAAGGCGTCACGTCCCTGAATGAATTTTTAATGTATCCATTATTTTTCCTACAGTGACGCAACCAAGGGGGTATTTTGGGTGTCTGGACACCCTCCTTAAACCATATTTATGAAAATTTTATCAATGAGCATTGAAAAAAAATCCTTTTAACTGTACAATTATAACCTCTATTAATTCAGAAATAAATTTGAAATATTCTATAAACATTCATATTGTTGAATATGTGACGCTAAATTTTATTTATCTACAAATAATGTTATAAAAATTTTAACTCGTGGAAAAGGCAGTTAGATTTCGCTATATGAAATTTCTAATTAATGAATTCTTGTAAAATGTTCATTAACATTAATTATAATTTTTATATTTAAATAATTGTAGTAGAAATTTATAAATGGACACTCCCCTTGAATAAATCCTAGTTACGTCATTGTTTTTCTATGCTATATTTTGGTAAGTAATTTGTATGAAATCGTACGTCCTCAGTTTTTTCATTATTCCGAAAAAAGTGATGGATGCCAAATTTAGTCTTATTCAATAGGGCTAAGTAGGTAAAACCTACCAATACCTTTTGTAATCGTCGTTTTGAATCGATTCTCATACTAACTAATACCAATGCTTACTGTGACGAATGACATCGACGAGAGCGTTTCATCGATTTTTTAAGAGTAACATTTATTTTATAAACATATTTAGTAAAACGTTTTAATTAAATTTCTAAATCACAGCAACCATGTATAACAACGTCCATGACTAAAATATAAAATACATTGCGAATGCTGACCTTAACTTTTCGTATTAACCATTTAATATTTCTGAGTTAATTATTATGATATTGGTTTCATTTCGTTCTAAGAAATCAATTTTTTTAATGTAGGAGCATAATATATTGCCCGAAATCACTCTTTAGACTAAAGGTTGGCAACCAGTAAGATAATACATTTTCTAAAAAATTATAAAACCATGATGTCTGATAAGCCACATATGTGTGAACAAATCCGTTTTTTTTATTCGTCAATAATCGTTCAGAATTTAAAAATTACAGAATTTTCAGAAATTTTCAAGTATAAAAATTTTCTTTCAACAAAATATTTTTCATATTATTGTCCACATATATTTAATTCTCTTAAAGTTTGAATTAAAAATAAAAGATTAAAATGCATTTTTTGAAGTTTTGGAAATTTTGGAAAAACTATTGAGAATTTCGAAAAATTACCTTTTAAAAGTACCATAAAAAGGAAAATTCTGATTCAGAAAGTTATTGATCACAAATTTTGAACAAGTATTTCTATATAAAAGTGTTCACAGAAAAAAAAAAAATAAAATAAACATCAATATAAAAAAACAGGAGTAAAACACTAACTCTTCGTTTCAAAACTACTGAAAAATTGATTAGAACAATAATATTTATTATTAGCTTACTAGCCGTAAACTAGATTTTCATGAAGTATGTTTCTTCTAAATTCTGAATGATACAAAATGCAAAAATTTGTACATATTTTTTAATAAACATTAGTGTGGAAAATTCAAAAAAGACTATTTAAGTTCAGTTTTTGTATTTAATAACAGGTTTTATAATGTGATAAGTAATATATTCCGAATATCCATTTCATGAAACTATTTGGATACGATTTTTTTTTTTTTTAATCGTTTCACATGACTTTAGAAATGTAAATATCTTTACTAATGTCTACAGTATCTGTATATCTGTAGATAAACTGTATATCTTAAAAATTTTCATTGCTTAGATCTGAAAATATTCTATTCGGAACTTGATTAATAAATACATATCACAAATTATGTTATTATAATTGAAAAATCGGCTCTGATAAAATGATTTGTATAAATTTTATTTCATTCGGACGTTCATAATTTATTATAGTTACATTACATTTTTCGGATTTGCATTTTGTTCTATATTTTCGTGTTATTTTTAGTTTCCAATTAATATATTATAATTTTAAATCGCAACATACTGTTGTTATTATCATTTCAATGTTAAAATTAATATATTATTTTAAAATGTTCATCAATTATGTTTTTATACACGTGGTACGAGCTTCAAATCATTTTATGTCTGTCATGATTTATTCTTGTTTATAATAAATACCCATTCACCATAACCCAACTATAGGTAGGAGGTATCCCTTTTGTTTTCAAGTTTAAGTTTAAATCAATCAGTAATTATTGATAATACTTTGTAGCATAACATAAAAAAAAACCTTACTGTTATATCAAAATATTCATCAAATTAAATTACGCATTTAACATCAACAGCGGAATTTCACCTATTTAATAGAATTTTCTATTATAGTGAGTCGAGAGGTGTATTCAATGGGCTAAAACATTGATTCCGAGAAACGCCCTATTCGAAGTTTGATAATATTATGTAAACCGATGCATGTGTTATATAGGTACATAGACTTGTCGATTGACGGTTCGTATTATTCGAAAATGTCTTTTACCGAGAACAGTGAAAGCTCGGATACTACAAAGTTTTTCGTTAAGACCATTCACATAAATTATATAATTATGTAAATTGCGCTCAATTTTCATAATTAGTCTTGTGTGTGTGTGTGTGTGTGTGGTTTCATGAAAAATAATATTTTTACCCTAATATTAATATGATTTTTTGAAACAAATTAATTTTTTGGTATTGAACTATTTTTAATATAAACTACAATAGACTAGGCATTGGTGCGTGTATTTACATGCAATGAATACATATTTGTGTAAGAAATAATATATATTTTAGAGAAATTCATAGTTCCTAGTTTATTTATTATTTTTATTTGCATATTACATTTTATTAAAATCCTTATTGAATTAAAATATAAAAACTATCAAGTTTGAAAGTACTTTTAAATTGGAATTATTGTTTATTTTAAACATTAAACAGTTCAGAGGTATATTTTTCTTACAAAAATGAAAAATACGGTTGTAAAATTGTTTCAAATTAAGTCCAAAAAAAATTCGAAACGATGCGTTTAACTGAAGATTTACGATTTCCGTTAAATGAATATAAATATACACGATCCTATGTGTATTTATTTATCTAGTATCTAATGCAACAAACGATTTTAGTTTCTGAGTAGAACAAAGAAGCTTATGTTTTTACAATGATGCTTATATTTTTCATTTATATTTATCTTACTTGTTTTTATGTGTACACGTTTTGGTATAGAAACACTTGTTCAAAAGTTTTAATCAGCAAGTTTTTGAATTAGAATTTGCCTCTAGACGGTATATTTGGATGGTTATTTTTCGAAATTCTCAATAAATTTTCCAAAGTTCAGGTAAAATTACCCAAAACTTACAAAAAGGCATTTAAAACTTTTTTTTAATCCAAACTTTATGAAAATTTATATGTATACTAATTAAGTAAGCAATAAAAGGAAAAATATTTTAGTGTAATACAATTTTTAATATTACCTATGTAAATTTTGTTTTCCTGTTCTTAGTTAATTGTGAAATATTAAACTTGCTAAGTAGAAAACATATTTATTTTATAATAATAGTAAACTTAATAACTGGTAAGTAAAAATGTCTTATATAAACTAAATCTCCTCTTAGAATCGTTTTATTAAAGAAATTATTTTTCAACATACCTACCAAGTTTCACCCGAGGCGCAAAGAATACCCATGGTGTAAAATATAACCAGCTTTTATCGTTTTTATATTATTTAGATTAAATATGAATTAAATCGTTTTTAAAATTTTAACGGGAATAATACTTTTTATAAAAATTCTAATTGTTCTGATTCGTTTTTCTCGTTTCACTCTACATTTTACACCTTCGTTTTATTTGTCCAAGGCTTAAATAATTCGTTCCATTTGAGTACAACTAATTTATTAATTTATTTTAATTTTTAATTTTAATATTTTAATTAACTAATTTATTTTACTTATGTCATTCGTTTTCAATGCATTGCACACGGACATGTGCCTTAATAAATGTATAATCACGAGTCAAATGATTAGAATTAAAATAAAAACATTTGCTTAATTAAGTTTTTGTGTACCCTTACAGTAACACTTATTACTTGTTCAAGTAAGAAAACATTGTTACTTGAGTAAGAGTTTCCGCGCGTTTCCTTCGTTTTAAACGAGATATCAACATGTATTTCTATATTATCATCCGTTGAAATTAATATTATAAAGTTATACTTTTTAATCTCAAGGGATTTTTTTTTTTTCATATATATGATACATTCGATTTTCTTATTTTTTACTATGGCGTAGTTTTGGATTATAATTTCATCCAATATATTTTATAAAATTAATTTTGTTCAAACGTGTCCGCATATATTTGATTTAATTTCGATTTTCACAGTGCGCTTTATAAGCGTATGTCGTACAGCAATATAATATTTGTTTGTATGCAATATAATAATGTTTGTGCCATTATAATTTGAAATACAACGTTAACCGAGTGAGGCCTCGAAGCCTTCGAACGCTTTTAATGTGGGTAAAGTGAATAAAAAAAAAAAAGACACTTACCGGCCAAAGCGAAACTGTATAATCCGAGCAGGAAGACGTAGTTGATTGTAATCATTTCAAAATCAATGGGTTTTCGCAACAAAAAAATATCGATTAAAAAAAAAAAAAAAAAAAAATTGAAAAGAAATACAAAATTATCAAAAAACTACGACCGATCGAGAAAAGCAAAAATGAGAGAGACAGATTAGTAGACGGGTACAGTACACGCGAATTATAATAGTGTAAACAACACTGGTAACTTTTTTTTTTTCCCCCAATCAGTAGTCAATAGATTCGCGGTTATTTTCAGTTGAAATCGTTTTTGTTCTTTTTCCAAGCCGAGAAATGCCGGCCAATCACGTGTCCGCGCGTAAGTCCGGCGCCGCCGTATGTTAGGAGAGAGAAAAGCGTTCGCGCGCGCTTTCGATGCTGCACACCACACGTAGTGTTCGGCGACCGGTAGAAATGGCAATAGGTCGTCGTCGCCGCCGCCGCCGCCGTCAACTAATCCGCACCCGATCGTGCGCATTACGGCATTACAGAGACGTGAGCGCGCGCGATCTGACATTTCGGCCGTCACCGTCGGGCAGCATACGCCACCGCACCGTGTGCACCCGTCGCCACCGCGTCGAGTCGAAACGTAAATGCCACACATTTCCCCATGTTCGTTCCCGCGTCATTTTTCCTTCGGCGGGCTGTGTGAAATTATTATATTTCCGACCTTTACGCTGCAAAAGGCGTTCGCGCTCACAAACAAACACACACACACGCAGACTCGTACACAGACACAGACACATGTACACACACACACACTGGCACATACAAGCAGAAACTCATACACAGACACATGTACACACACACACACACTCACACACTGGCACATACAAGCAGAAACTCATACACAGACACATGTACACACACACACACACACACACACACTCGTAGACAGACACAAACACACGAACACAGACACAGACACATGTATACACACACACACACTGGTCCAGACACGCAGAAACTCACACACACACACACACACACACACACTCGTACACAGACACAGGTACACGCGGCACGGCACGTCTCGCTGTTATGTATGCCCAAGAAACGGCTGCTCGGAATGGAATGTGTTAAGGCATTTTCTGTGTTTTCTCCACGGTCCCGTGTGATAGACACTGTCCATCACGCATTATTATTTTCAGGTTTCGTAGATTCTTATAATATATTATTATGAATTTAAAGCTACGGACTAAATAGCTCTAAAAAAACTTAAAATATGTATGCATTAATGCTCTAAAAATATTATGCAAAAAGGCTAAAATAATCTCTTATAAAACGTTAATTTTACTGTAAAAGCTCAAAATATTTCAAAATTGCATTGTATAATAATATGTTATAATGTGTAATATTAATTTTACTTCTATTATTTATGATTTTTTTTTTTTTTAATCTTTATTCTTTTTAAGTTTACATTTAAATAAATAAAATATCAAATAATATTTAATCTCTTCAGTTATTCAGTGAAAATTTTCCGATATAAAGAAAACTTAAATTAATTATTGAAAAATATGTGAAATATGCACTTAAAATTCAAATATAACCGAAATATGCACTTATATCGAAAAAAAAGCTTAATATGCAAATTAAAGAGAACTGCTCCTGGTGTTATGAAAAGCATTTTTATATTACTTAGCTATGTTTTGAATGATTTTTGAAAAACATGCAAACTCCTATAAGTCTCTAGCCCTAATTATGATAATAATATTATTTTCATTCGGTACTGTTTTAGATTCTGACCGGAGCGAATAAGGTGCTACGATAATAGTGATGTAATACAATTATACGTTCATTCCGTTTTTCTTTTTTTTTTCCTTTCCGTGAGCACACTTTTTCTAATCGAAAAAGAACACGGATCCGTATTATTAACCTAGCGTAGGCGCGATTCGGGTCAAATTCATGTCGACTAAAATCAGCACTGAAGGATTTATTTCCTAAACTTCTCATTCGTACAGTGACAAATGTCCCATTTTATATAATATTCTATCGTTATTTTTATGTACTGAACTATTAATTAAAATTTTTTACTTTAGAATTTAGCCTTTAGAAATTCAAAAAAATGTCACAACTTTTGGAATAAATATAGAATTTTGGAAATTTCGGAATCGTCTCGTTTTTTATAAATTTTTTTCTAATACAATTTCGAATTCTTCATAATATTTAAACAGAAAATACCACTTCATTAATCTATGTATTTAACTGATATAAAAAATATCAAAAGTCGTTTGTTAATTTTTCTTTTAGGAGTTTTAAACCACAATTTTTATGAAAATAATTTTTTTCACGTAAAATAACTTTTTTTTATTGCTATAAAAACCTCATCAAGTTTTTATCCTTAATCCATTTAAAAGTACAACTCAAATGGCTGTTAATACAAAGAATGGTAGATTTCTTTTTGTTATTATTTCGTAAAATATTCAGTTTATTATTTTGAGGATAGAGCATTCTTTACAAGAATACTTTTAAGTCATAACTATGTATAGGTCTACATTTAATTTTTTTTTTAGATCAGTTGAATCAATTTTTTGTTATAAGATCTTCAATAATGGAAAAATTGATCATTTTCATAAATAATTAAATGGACATGGAGATTATTCTTTTATTAACCTGTTAAGAAGCATACGCAATATAAAACTGACAGTGATTTTTCGGTAATTTTCTTTTACTTAACAATGTTTTAGGTATAAAGATTTTTTTATACTTTTAAAAATATCAAAAATATATAAAATATAATTTACAGTTTATACCTATTGTAATTTGAGTATTATTAATTTTGTCTATTAAATCTTATCTAGAACTTTAGTTATTATACATTTTGTATATTTGTTTGTCACACATAATATAATATGTTTGCTTTCTAATTTGGAATAAAACATACCGATTAAAACTTCGTACACATGTCAAAAACTTCTTGAATGTAACCTATACATATTTAAATACTCATGTGTAATTGAAATTAATTAAAAATTGACTATAGTTGATGTCGTCGCAAAGTGAATAATGACATTTTATCGTGTTAAGTACGTGTTCGGGGTCATATTTAGAAGCATTAGTTGGCACGTGCCTGAGAATAGGAGATTATCTTGGATGGCAGCGAGATTTTTATGTAAATTAAATTCGAAACACTTTAATTACTATGCGTCACCAATTAATTATTAATCCAGAATATAAAGTGTTATAAATTGTCCGTGGAAATGTATTAATTTTAACTGTTAATTTTCATTTGTATTAAAAGTTTTTGAAAAGTTCTGATTTGGACACATGTCTACCAAGTGCTTCACCGTGCATAAAAAATATATTTTCGGATCTATTTTTTTGAAGTTTCTTTATTACAATTTAAAATAATATTAATTATTAATTTTTATTGTAAATGTTATTTTTATACTTTTATCTGCTCGAGTTTTTTTAGTTCCCCAGCTTTCGTAACCGACAAACACTTCTTTTAAACCTAATATTCTATGACAATAATTTTTTCATTTACAATAAAGAGTTAGAGTTATCTGTATTTTAAGTTAAGAATTTTGGATTAGTTGTAATACGTTTTTAAGAGATACCCTTGGCGACTCCTTATGTCTTTGCTCAGAATCTAAAATAATTAAAACTGATGTCATTATTGGTGAAAATTTACTGTGAACCGATTTTCATGAAATGTTAAAAATATAGCTGAAACTGCAGTCCTGTAAAGAATACTTTTAAAAAGTACTTGAGTAAGTACTCAAATACATTTTTTTTAAAGTATTTAAGATACTACTCAAATACTTTAATTGTATAGTATTTCAAATACTTCTCAAATACTTT
>JAIPRM010003350.1:0-26406 GCA_025469315.1 Stegophylla sp. TES_Ste_2020
ATACGCCCGTCAAGAGAATACCACCCGTCGTGCGAAGTACACTCATCGTGCGAAGTATGTCCGGCTTTTTTTTTTTTGGGGGGGGAGGGTGTCCCAAAAATAATCATTTTTGTTTGCTTGTTAGTAGTATGTATTTGTATGTTCTGAGTTAATACTATTATTATTACTTATTAGTTACTGTGTAAAAAAAAGTACACTAAATTAATATTTTTTACACATTTTTTTTATTTAACTAAAATAATTTTTACACGACAACTAATGTGTAGAAAACTTCGCTTGAAGTGGAATAATTTCCTTGTAAAAAATGGACTCGGAACATAAATTTTATTTTACGGACGTTTTTTTGATTAAAAAATCAACGAAATAAAAATAGGTGGAAATCGCCCGTCAATTTTTCGTGATTTCCCTGTAACTTTTTTTAAAAAATGGACTCAGAACATACAAATACATACTACTCCTGTTAAATTATAATATAATTTTAAATTAATTAATCGCGTTGTTGTCAATTTTTCTAAGTTTTTTTTTTGCGCGCGCGCGCGCGTGTGTGTGGGGGGGGCGGAGTCCGGACCCCCCCCCAGTCACAACCTTGCGCAGTATCATCGGTGAGTTTTGTATTTTTATATTTTTCATTCCGTGTCAATTAAACGCATAACTTACCCACACAAACACACACACACACAGATATAGACTTGTGCGTTGTTAAATCACTCGTCACGTTTGTTGTGTATTAAGAATAAAACGCGTTTGCCGGAAGAAATCGATAAGTGCGATTTGTCGCGATTAAGTTTTATGTACGGTTCGTTGAATCGGTATAGCTGCTGGCACGGTGTAACAATAATAACAAAGTGGCGGCGGCCGTAGCGATATAGTAGCTTAGGTGGTGGTGTAACAATAATAATAATAATAAAGCCGCGTGGGTGCTGAAACGCGGAAAGGTCGAAACTCGAGTAGTAGTTAAAATGCGCGTCTCATTCGCCTGCGAGCGCGTTGACCGCCATTCGATTATTTCGTTCATATCGCGCGCGCTTGGGGGCGAACTTTTTACAGCCCCCCCCCCCGGTGGCGTATTTACATACACCACCTTGTGCATCGGCGCCCACGAATTTCCTCCCGATTCCAGGTGGTACACACATTTCGGTACGTTCTGAACGGAGCGAAGAAGCTAGTGTTTTAACAACGGTGTTTATTTTTATTTTATTATTATTTTTTTGTGTATACGTTTTCGTATAGAAATAATTGTCCAAAAATGTTGACCAGCAACTTTTTGAATGACAATCTAGGTGGTACTTTTCAGAGGTCATTTTTCGAAATTCTCAATAATTTTTTCGAAATTTGGAAAAAAACATCCCAAAATTTGACATAAAGACTAGGAAACTATCTTTTTTTAATCAAAAGTATAGGTAGACAGTAATATGAGAAATATTTTGGTGCTGGAATATTTTGAAAATGTGAAAAAAACTTTGGGTATTTCTTCCAACACTTTATTTTCATTAAAAAATATTTTTTTTATTTTTATCAGTTTTAAATTCTGAATGAAGTGAAAAAGCTATTGTTTTTACAATGATGTTTATTATTATTTTTTATTTTTCACTATTTCACATAGAAATCTTTGTCCAAAAGTTTCGATCAGCTACTTTTTGAAACTGAATTTGCCTCTAGTTGGTACTTAAGAGAGGTCCTTTTTTGAATTCCTCTATTCTTCAACTTTTTTTTTTTTTTCTGGGTGGGGGTCTGTGCTTACGACAAAACATAGATTATCTAATATTATTAAAAAAATTATATCAAGAAGACTATATATCAATATCTATAGTCTTCATGAATTATATGCATTAAAACATGATTTTGATAAGAATTTCATGTTTAGATTGGTATTCGTATTGTGTTTTTTAAAAGACTTAGACAGCGCTTAGGGTTTTATAAGATAACTCAGTTTAGGTATTATGCTTGCCTATGGATTCATGTGTGGCTGCATAGAGATTGTTGATTTCCACGGAACAATGATTTCGATTGGGATCGAATTGTTTTTTCTTGGCATTTAAAATTGTATTGGTCAAGAGTTAGGTATATCTTTTTATTTATGACACTCGGTATTTTTTGGTTAGCCTAATGTTAGTTTAGGTTTTCTCCAATTGAAATCGATATACGTATGACGTCGTTGTTTTGATATAATATTTATCCGTATTCAGTAAGGTGTGAAGTCTTGTGTGACGTCGGCCTAGCGGCCAACAAAAAATTCAGGTGCGGTCGTATTCGCATGCGATACGTAAATACGCCCCCGGGTGTAGTCAAGGTTCAGGTATCCGCGCGGTAAGAGAACGGGTCGGTCCCGCGCGGGGTCGGCGGAAATAATGAATAAATTACGTTTTTATACAATCCGCGACTATATGTACATTGTGTGCTGACCGTGTACATTGCACATACAGGGTGATTTTTTGAGCTTGTCCGCACTCCCCTTTTTCGACCAAAAAAAAAAAAAAAAAAAAAAAAAAACGCGAAAGTTTGATTTTTTTTTTTTTGTTTGGAATATTCAAGCCACTATAAAAACTATAATGTTTCCATAACTCAATTTTTTCACGTCACCTTAAGGATTTACTCTGTAGAGATAAAATATCTTTTTTCCAAAAGGCACTCACCTATTTTATCTACGGAATTTTATTCATTAAGATTTTTCTGTGGACTTTGATGTATTAAAACCGAAATTCATACGAGTAGTTTTTATTTTATAATATTGTGAATTAATTAGGTGTTCATTGGTAAAATCATAGATTTATTATAATTATGTAATACGTGGGTTACTAAATTATGTGTCTAAGAGCATATTATCCTTAATACTTAAATTTGAATAGTTCAAAAACTTCTCGTTCGTGAAATTTTGATTTCAATTCATCAAAATTCACGGAAAAATAACCAGAATAAAATTAAAAAGTTAAAATAGAAGATGTGCATTTGAAAAAAAAAATTATTTTATCTCCACGGACATCCTTTAAGTGACATGAAAAAAGGAATTATGGACAACATAGTTTTTATACTGACATAAATACTCTGAAAAATAAAATCCAAATTTTCGCAATTTTACGACCAAAATATGGGTTGAGCATGTTTAAAAAATCAACCTATATTTATTTATTTCATAATACAAGGTAATCGGAGTATAAAAAATCGAACGTTCAAGATGTGATTCAATATTTTATACACTTCTAAATGTGTCATTTTAACCCAAGTTACGATTCTCAACCGTGTTTTGGATATCTAAAAAACTTTTTCTGGGTAAAAATAAAATAAAAATATATATTCTGTCATAAACGTAAGAATTTTTAATATATCAAGGATCTTAAAATAGTCTATAGATAAATCTTGAAAAAAAAAAAAAAATAAATAAAATAAAAATAAATGATAAATGAACACCCATCTAATAACCTAATCCATCTCACAGATATTTGTCCCTCGTAATAGGGTTTCACCTGGCGTAAGGTAATAGGTCTCTGTTGCGTTCGAAGTGTTGAATCATCTCTCCCGGAACGTTTTCCCGACATCTTTTTGATCTTTAGCCAACGGCTCAGTATATGCGAGCTGTGGTCAACGGTATTAATATAACTCTTCCAGCAGGATGGAAGGAGGGGTGAGAAACAAGGGTTGTGTGATGCCGTGGGTACGGAGGTGGTGCGTGTATACACCGGAGCTGCGCTCCCTGCGTGGGTTGACTGGTTTATATCGATCTCGCTGTATAATTATCACAACATGATTATTTATTTATTAGTATGGCTTTCGTACAATATTCACGTTAATGATTAGGGCACATCTAGTACCTATAAATAATATAAGCATAAAGTGAATAATTATGAATAGAAGTTAAAACGTTAACAATATGAAATGATAGTGTATGATAAGGATTAGTGTAACGTGTACAGCGGACATAAAGAGTATACAGTCAGATTCGTGGACCGTATTCATTGTATACATCGCAGCTCCTTGGAGTTTCTTCATACCACTTAATTGAAGTAGATTTTGGATATTATTCGACTAAACGTGTCTCGGTATACAATAACCATAGTCCTCCCCTTCACCAATTAGCTCCAGCCTCCTAAATTGTTATAAATTTCATAAAGTTAATGTCATAGTAGAGGGGCTTAGTTGAAAAAAATAAGTATTTTAGTCCTTCTAAAACTTTTATCCTGATAGAGCTAATGGCGCAGTCTGTTTTTATAGTAAGTGGACTTTTTTCCCGAATTGTTTTTGAAATCGGAATGAATTGAAAATAAAATAATTCGGGTTTTTCGATAGGAATCGGGTGTTTTTAAAAATCTCTTAGGACCTATTGCGTATGAGGTAGTTTTTCAAAACCAATCGAAGGCGATTTTTCGATTTGATACTACGAAGTCTGACGGGTGCAACGTGAGCTTGTGAAGTGAGCGAGGGGAGTTTTGAGAAGAGAGCGGAGCAAAACGTAGCTGCGGAGCTCTCAATGCCGTACAAACGTATGTCGTCTGACGATGTCCCAATATGCATAATGACGACCTCTACACGATTTGACCTAATCTTATCCACGGGTCCAACGGTACCATTTAGACTTTTAAACAGAGTTTGGGATGAAATCGTGGCTTTTTTGCAAATTTCTCACGGGAAACTAGACGTTTTAGATTCGCCCTTTGTGCGGAATACCGTTTAATGTCGTTCATCGACTTAACGGCCGTTCTGCCGGTGAAATGGAAACCCGAGAGTTGATAATAATATTATTGCTATAGCGACGACAAACTACCGGCGGCGCGTGGACGCGGGGACGTGATGGCTCCGGGTCACCCCGCGGTGTCATCCCTGACGAGACGAGACCGGGGTGGGGCGGAGTGTAAAAGTCTGCGCTGCGGACGATGGTCATCGCTCGCTCGACGACCCTTCTGGTCACGCGTCTCGTGTGCGGATCTCTCGTCACCGCTGACGTGCGTGTTCTTCTCGGTCCGTTGCGCGCCAAAAACGCCACGACGACCCGTTGTCTCGGCCGATTGTCATCGAAAGTCTTTTGAATTTATTTTCTCCTCTCTCTCTCTCTCTCTCTCCACACGTCGCTCTCCAGTTTACTCCGTTTTTCTTTTCTTTGGATTTTTTCGGCCGGAAGCGTGTCCGCCGCCGCCGCCGCCGCCGCCGCCTATTGTCGTCCACTCCCCCCCCCCCCATCCAGTACGGCGGGATGACGAGCGCCAGGGATCAGCGCGCACACAGCATCCACTGCGAATCGCCTTTTGTCTGGCGCCCGTGGTCATCGCGTCGTCCCCCGAAATAGTGTATCCCTGTATGGTGTACGATATTATGACGTGTACAGACTCCGGTCGACGGCGGCTCTGGGATGCGATCGGTCGCTCGCGGTCGCGTTTTGATGGGGAAAAACGATCCGTTTTCGGTTATCGATCGCGTTGTCGCATCTATACCGCACACCACAGATAAACACGGACACGCGCGCATGCGTACGGCGTCTCCGAGCGTTTCATGTTACATCGACCACGAAGACGAATGCGACGACGACCAACGATAATAATACAAAACAATAACAACGATCGGATAATATACTCGTATTTATAAATGTAATATTTATCGTCAGTCTCGCTCTGGTATGACATTAGTATTTGTTATGTACAGGGTGGAAAAAAAATAGACAAATACAAAAATGCCCAATTAGAAAAATTCCCATGTACAAAAATTTTCAAGTACCAAAATGGCCAAAAGCAAAATATGGCTAAAATTAATTACACTAGCAAACGGTTCAGTATATACATAATAGTGTAAGTAATTTATTTTGTACAGCATTTTTGTCAATGATAGAAAAAAAAAATAAAAAATTCGATGACTTTGAAAAATATATTTGATTTTATAGTTACTCACTTTTTATTTTTATGTAAACCATTCCAAGTTTACCTATTTTTGAGAACATTTTTTCAATAAAGTGTTCTGCAGATCATAGAAATTACGATCAAATAGTATATTGCGTGGTATGGGCGGGAAGTGAGGAACGAGCGACGTGTGTGACAAGATGGTCACTTTCGACCGCATTTACCCGTATGGAAAATTAAAGTTTCAATGCAAGTATGACAAAAAAATTATATCACCGTAGAACCCTCGTACGATTTGACACACGTGACATCGTTTCTGGTACCGCCGCCACGGAGTTAAAAATTGCAAACTAGCGTGCATGTCGTTTTAGGGTAGAATTTTGCGGAATTATATTTATTAAACCCTAAAATTTAGATAAAAAATTCATATAGAGATATTTACATAACTAAAAAGCTACTCTAAAATTATGTGTTACTGTTTTGCTTAAAAAAATCATCACTGCGGTGCTTAAAAAATAGGAAAATGATATCTCTTTTCAAATCATATCAGATTTATGCATACCATTATTCAAATATAGTGGTGTTTGATCAACTCAAAACAATATTTTTCAATTTTTAATTTTTGAAATTATATACTCGGAACTATATATAATCACGATTTTCATACCACGGTTTTTTTTTCAACCCTGTGTGTGTACGAGAAGAACGGTTTTTTCTTGAAATTCCTATTTTCCTACGACGACACGTCGAGAAAATGAGACGACAGATGGCCGCAACACGACTATTGTTATTAAAGTAAAATAACACGTAGATGTAACTATACTGCAATCTCGTGTATATACCAGCAGTATAAAATACGTATATATATATATATATATATTTTTTTTTTTATTTATCTCTCGGATATTATTGCACAAAAGAAATCTAATGTACCGCATAAAAATCTTTTGGGTTCTCTCTCTTTTTATATTAAATGCGATCTCTCTCCAAGAGACAATAATGTGCCGAACGGTTTACGTCTTATTGCGCGCGGCGGAAAGTATTATTGCTGTTGCTGCTGGCAGTCGACGAGGAAAAAAAAAAAAAAAACGGAAACAGTGGAAATTAAAGTGAAAACAGAACCGAGAGAGGGGCAATTGTCGCGACTCGAAAAATAAAGTCCAGTAATAAAGAAGATTATTCTACCTGTGTCTTTATAATCAGTTTACACCATCTTTTCGCGCTAGAATTTGTAATAAATAGATTCTGCGTAAAGTTTAACAAATTATTTCGCTTTATACGTGTTTTCAATCGCAGTATGATTTTATTGTGTACTTGTATGTGATTGTTTATTTTCTAACCAGTAATAATGAAAAAAAAAAAAAAATGATCCCGTGACGAATTTTATTTTAAAATAACACTAATCTCCTTTAGGACATTGTAAACTATATCAGTGGTTCCCAATTAGTGGTCCGCGGCTGTATTTGTCAGGATAAATTCCGCTATTTTTATAGTATTTTTTTGAGAAAAAGTGTGTTTATATTTTAACAAAAAGGTGTGTTTATTAAAATAAATCATAAAAATAATGCGTTTCTTAATTTTTATGTTTAAATTAAATTGAAACATGTATAGAAAGCAGGGACCTTCCCCGAGCGTATTTGTAAAAAAGGGGTCCCCGGTCCAATTTAAGTTTTAGCTAGGGGTCCTTGACATTATGCTTATTGGGAACCACTGAACTATATAATATGATTGTCGCTTAAGCGAAAAATTTGTTTTGTGATATTACATCATACTTATTTTCTAGACGTTTTATTAGACACATTGTATCAATAACGAATATAAAATATTTTTCGTCCTTAACTATAATATTGTAATTCTTTTTTTATTTTTTTGTAAATTACTTCTTACAATGATCCAACTTTTTTTCTTCGATTATTTGCACTCGTATTCACGCCCCGAGATATTTAACGTAATCGTTCTTCTCAGAACTTAACTGGATGAATTGTTAAATAAATATTTTCCATGAAACTAATGAGCAAATATTATAAGATATTAGCAAACTTTTGTGTTCAATGTATTTCGGGTAGTTAATTATTTATGTCTCCCGTTAATCTTTTAAGTATAATTAATGATCTCATTAATAATTTGTAACTCATTGGTAAATTTTATTTAAATCGAAAGTTTGTTCTTAATTAATTTTAAATTTTTAAACGAACTATCGATTACTTTATATTATAATACAAAAATATAATTATCAGGTAATTTAGGTTGCGATTTTTAATCAAATTTAATTTTAGTGTTTGCTAATGAAAAATTAGTCGTTCGAATATATTACGTTTCCATTATCTTTTTTAGACATCTAATATTTTGTGACATGTCGTTAATGTTTTGAATTTATATTTTATTAATAATGTTATTTTCCTGGCAACATTATTATTTAATTTTGCACTTGACAAAATCACGCATATTTCTTATAATATTAGAACAGATTTATATGTTTTTTTTTTTTTAAATTTTTAAACCATCTTACGAATACCATGTAATAATTGTTTGTGATTTTAGATTAATCACAGTCTATAAGCATCTGATTAACGAATTGTCCCAATGAAAGAGAAGAGTTTTAGGAGCATTCGATGATTGTAATATTGTCAATGAAAATGAAATGATATTGAATACACACAAATAAGTAATAACCAGTGTTTATAATTGCAAAAGTTTCATACAATGTCGTATTATATAAACACTACAAAGCCAAGTTGAATTCACCTAATTGACTCATTGTGCTGTTTTAGTTGTATTATTATTGACGTTACTTTTATATTACTTTGGCATTTAGCTTGGAGATAATTGATCTTTCCTCGAATACATTTATTAAGTGCGTTCAATTTCCAAAATTTCTAAGATCTAATTTTTATGTACCTTTTTACGGCGAGTTTGTTTTTTGATAGAAAAGCACAACTTGTTGCTGATAAATTATGTGTTACTAAAACAACGGACGGCAGACAAATCAATTTATAAGTTATTTTATCGATTTGAGTTTTTACCTACGAGTTTTTGTTGACAAAACCTTTGCCGTTTTGACTATTTACACACAACGGCAAACATACTCGGTATGATTATCGTCGTAGTTTTTTCAGTGAAAAAAAATAACTGCTCAATTGATAACCAATCGATGGACGTGATTTCTAAAGACTGTAGGTAGTGATGATAGTAAAGGGTAAAAAGGAAAGGAAACTTTTTTTATTTATATTAAAAAGGCGATTTACGGCGACTCGGCGGCTTCTAAGATTGATAGCAAAGGATGCGGAAAACATCACATCACATAATGTCACTTTTATCAGCAACGAATTTACAGGCCGTGATAAATGCGTTGGACAACAGCTATAGTAGTAGTAGCGTGAAAAACTCTTTAAATTGTTTATGCTACTCATCGTTGAAGTTTACAATGCGTGCGTGTGTGCGTGTAAAACTCCCTCGACCATAAGATGTTTTTTTTTTTTTTTTATCAAATACAATATTTTTTCTTGTGAACTTTTCGTATTAAGTTTTATTTCAAAATACATATCGTATAAAAATACCAGGTTTTCATATATTGCTATGTGAATTTATGTTTTAAAATACATTTTTAAAATTTTTTTTTTTTTAACTCTAAGTGGCATAGAAAAATGTTATAATTGAAAAATTACTACCAACTAGTTTAAAGCTTGAAGTGTCATTTGAATAGAATGATAATAATAATTTTGAAAACGCTTAAAAATAACAAAGTGTATAAGCATACAATGTATTTTCCTATGTTTACTAATCGTTTTAATTGCACAAAATATTACATAAATTAATCAACCCTATAATAAACAATACACTGAACAGTATTCTGTCGAATTTAGTGACAGTTTTGTGCGGATTAATCTTTATCATATTATATATAATTATTGTATTTTCAACTATGAAATTACATTTATACAATAAGTATATCCGTATATATATATATATATATTATATATGACAACTACAAAATAAATATTATTATAATAAGTTAAATTAGTTAAATAAGTATTGTTCATGCCACTGAATGTGATTCTAAGTTAGTGGTAATTTACTACGATCGTGTACGTTCCGAACGTTTGCTTTTCAAACGGTTAATATTTCATCTTTCTAAAGGGGGTCATTTCGTGATATCTCCAACCTATTCAGCTGTGGGCTTTTCGATTTATTATTGTCGGTGTTTGAAAAACACAGCGTTCTGGCCGTCATATTATTATATGGAACGGCGGTTTGCGTGGTCTTCCTTTTCATCAAATCTTTTTACCGTTTTCGATGTCGGGTTTATAACGGTCATTGATCACACACCATATACTATAAATATGTGTACGTTATATGTTGTCGTTTCATTACTCTCAGAAATAAACAACAGAAACGGTTTGTACTTTTTAGCGTAGGTAAGTTTTTTGTGTATAAACATTAAGCGTTTGTGTGAAATTAATTAAAAAAAAAAAAAATCAATAATATTTTTTATACATTGGACGTTTTTAGATTCTGAGCGAAGTGAAGAAGTCAGTGTTTTTACAATGATGTTTATTATTATTTTTTCTTTTTTTCTTTTTTTTTTTCTGTGTACAATTTTTCGTATAGAAATACTTGTCCAAAAGTTTCGATCAATAACTTTTTGAAACCGGATTTGCCTCTAGATTGTACTTTAAAGAGGTCATGTTTTGAATTTCTCAATTCTTCAATTTTTTTTTTAGAAAAAACTACCCAAAATTTGACAAAAACGACTCGGAAACCATCATTTTTTGATCTGAATTTTATGAAAATTTAAACATAGATAGAAAATCCTTTAAAAAAGATTTTGGCGCAAGAAAATTTTGAAAATGTGAAAAAAAAATTTTGGACATTTTTCGAAAATTTTTTTTTTCTTATATTATTAACTTCCTTCGTTCAGAATCGTTTTACTGAAGAAATGATTTATCGTTTCTTTAAAATTTAATACGCCCGTCAAGAGAATACCACCCATCGTGCGAAGTATGTCCGGTTTTTTTAAAATAATTGTTTACATAATAATCGTTGGAAAATGGTCGTAGCAGTATACTATTTCGAGAAATGTTACGACATTTTGGGGGGATGGAGGTTGGTGGCAAAAGTTCAAACACTGATTAAAAACTGTTCAAAAAATTATATTGATCTGATGAATGATATTCTTTTCATGTCATATATTCTTATGAGTTTGTCGGAAAAAACTTTAAAGAGTCCTCTAAAATCCTTTACAAACATAAAATTAATATTGGTTTTGTGGTCAAACTGATGTTTGCATTTAATATAGGGGACGATTTTGGGTTGCAAATGGTTTTCGTTTTGTGTTCTTACACAGGTTCTGTGCTTAGAATGCAATCCGTATGGCTTTTAAAATTATTATTTGTGGAATATTATAGGGAATTTTAACGTGGCTTCATTGATTTCGATACTGTTCGTACAATTGCACGGTGATTAAAATATATGTCATTTTTTCATCCGTTAAACGGTGCCAATAAACCAAAATGTTTTATTGGATGTATCGTAGCAAAACGATTGCGAAGTGTGCATTTTTTATGATGAACCTAAACGCTGATAAAACCGTTACTCGTTTTTCCGAACCATTTCTGCGCGGTTGCTGAGCTGCTCTCACCACTACACGCGGGTATCGGCATTTTTCCAGAAAAGTTATTAATGGGTCGTAACAATCGCGAGTCCCCGTCGTCAGATTACGACTTCTCGATCATTCGTGTGGTTATTGAGAGAGATAGAAAAAAAAACTTGGATCTTAACGGTTGTGTAGTACAAGTGTGTCACATGAGCGCATGCGCGTATTATCTCGAATGGGGGAAAATCGAATTGACGGTAATTGCTTTATATTATGACACAGTCTATCTATAACCCGGCAATCTCGTTAGGATAACAATGTCGTTATCCTCCCCCTCACCCCTCCTCACGTGTACACGATGCACCCGTGTTTTTGGGCTGACGATTAAGCGTTATGACGAGTGCTGCCAAATGGTTTCTTATTCGCTCAGTTTCCTAACAACCACATAACCTAACCATAAAGGTTTTTTGTTCCATTGTGTTCACGTTTGCGGTTGGATTGTGTGTGACATTATTTATGCAAAATTCCCCAATCCAGTTGCACAGCGGCCATATAGATTCTATTCGGACGGGAACGTCACTATTCGAGTTATGGCCCTCTCGGGGCATTTATCGAAATTGGACGACGAGAAAAAAACGAAATTTGATTAAATTAATACACAACTCATCCCGATTTTATTCATACTTGTTCAAACTAACCAATGACAAACGGTAACGTTTTCGACTTTAAATCAATAGTGAAAATAAAATATTTGATTTTTACACCACAACAAAATAAAATTTACGTGGGAGTGCATCGATTATTTTCTTATATCTGAATTTTGGTTCACTATTAACGTTTGGAAATATATCAACCAAAAATGTAAGATATTAAATAATTCTGTCATTTTCCTGTATTTGATTTTTAATTTACAAATGTATTTTTGAATTTAAAATTTATTTTGTTTAATCGTTTCTAAAATGTGCTCTAACAACATTTGTATTAAAAACGATGAACCAAAGTGTGGTTATTTTTGACGTGATCGAGTCACTTATTTTTAGGGGTTGCGACTTGAGTTTGGGGTTGTGCAATTTGATTCTCAATAGTTAATGAGTACAAACGATAATTTCTCGTTAAGTATAGGTGTAATTTTGATACAGGGGTAGATTTAAAATGGGTTGGTAAAGGGGATAATCGTGAAGATGGGTGCCATTAAACTTAAACTACATTTTAGTATTGACGTGGCGTTTTCTATTGTTGTTATCAGTGTACTTTTTTTTTTCAATATAACGCATATTATCTATATTGAAAATGCTAGATTATTAAAAGTACGACATCAATCGCTCACTATTTCTTTATGCCGCGTTAAAATCGATTAAATAGGTACATTATTGAATAATATCTTGTCTCGGGGTAAAAATAATATTTTCATTTATAGAAGAATAATATTATTATGTGTGTATTAAACGCCGCCACTAAGCGTTAAATTCTTTGTGTATTTATTTTCCGTGCCGACGAAGCTCGATATTATTTGTCGTTGCTTTTACGACGTTGCATGCTGCAGCACACACAATGGCGAAAACGACATTATAATGATATTTTGTTAAAACGAGAAAAAAAAAAAATGAAAAAAACGATAATTATAACATTTTTTTTGTTTTTTGTTTTTTTTTTTTTACAGACGTTTCGTCACGGTTTTCCGTACCAGCCGACTGCACTCGCATTCGACCCCATACAACGACTGTTAGCCATCGGCACCAAAAACGGATCTTTGCGAATGTATCCTTTACACGAACAATTATTATTTTGGTAGACGTTAATAGTATATAATATTATAGCGACCCGTGGCCATACGTATACCTAAATGAAGCATTGAAATGGAATACGCTCAAAGTGACTTATTGAAATTGAATTAAATTACCGTATCGAAATATTGTATCCCTTGCTCAATCGGATCACTGATAAACTGATAAGGGGAACTGTTATCATACTTTAAAATTAATGTTATTGTCTTAGATCATATACTATGGATGTAGCGACAATGACTGACCAAATTTCAGGGCACTTGTATGAAGTGCGCATGCGTTGTGCTCATACGCCAATCAAATGAATTTAAATTTAAAATTGTAAATTATTAGTTACACACAACTGATATCACGCATGCGCATTTGTGACAAGTGACTTGAAATTTAAAGGTGTTGGGGATGATGTTGAACACAGTTCAGTATTGGAATAAAATATAGTATAGCTTCATCCATAGTATATTATCTAAGGTTTTTGTTTTTGTATATCTTATCCGATATGATAATATGAAAATTTAAAGTGGTACCAACCAAATAAGAAAAATAATTATATTTTTCTCAAAATGGTTATCCTTAACGTATTCCATTTGATCGCTTCAATTCACTATTACACGCGACAGTATACGGTAATGGCCTTTCTATAAATTCTTTACTCTATGTATTATAGCGATTCTCGCGTCCAGATATTATTAGACACTGTACTGTCTGTAATGCTGTCTTTGTCTACCTGCTGGTCGAGAGGTAAGTGAACGGCGGCGGACGTTTATTTATTTATTATTTTATATTTTGCTGCGCTCCGGAACGCGATTTAATGCCGATGAAAAATTAATATCGCCCGTCGGTTGTTTTATATAATATAATATTATGTGTTCTAGACACGCGGGGCGGCAGTCCTATTTTTGCGCTTCCGAAACCATTAATCATTGAATCTTTAGGGTAGGTCGTACTAGGAAAATAATTTATAACTGTAAGCCACCCCTTCCCCTCCGTGCATATATATATATATATACGTATACCGCCAAGGGATCCTGATAATGGCCGTAATGCAGTAGAACGGGGCACGACGACGATGTACAGTAATAGTAATAATAATTACTGAATTCGGGGGGTAGATGATAAATATTAAATAGGGAGAAATCGCGAGCCCTTAACAAAACCGCCGCCCCATAACATTATGCGCGCCAGAGAGAAGCTATCGGAGTAAAAATAACGCCTCGCGTTTCCATAAACTACTGCGTAGCGACGTGCGACGGCGATATTTGCGGCCGAATGTATCAAAAGTTGCTGTTTAACGGCTTGAGATTTAATTTTTGAAATGCCGAAAACGGAAAACGGCTTCAGGTCAGACGACGGAGGGAGGTGCGTGGTGGTGGTGATGAGGGGTGATGAGTGCTTAATGCGATCTCTCGTCGGAAAACAATTTTTTTCTCCCTCGTCGCGTAGAATTTTTGTATTTCCCCACAGCAATATGAAGTGTTACTTTATGCAGAACAGTATCGCTCGCGGTAGTTATATTCTCATTAGCGCTTAGCTTTTTAGCTTTGCAAATTATCACGGCTAATGACGTATTCTGCAAAATGGTACGTCGCAATGTTAGTGACCTCGATAGTGATAAAAGTGTTTTTTCAAAAATGAAAATTATGTCACACTGCCCGTTTTTCCATATGATATATATTCATAGTGTTAATGTTTAAAGAAGGAAATTTGCAGCGATTACCTCCATCCCATTTTCAAGCGACATGAAAAAATAATTCTGCGGCAAATTTAGAACCCAAAGGGGTGATTTTCTAATTTTTTTTTTAATAATATCAAAAATGTTAAGTTATAAGTACATTTTAAAATTAAACATTAAAATTAAACGATTAGTATACGTTTTGTTGGTCAGTTAGGAACAAATAATTAAATTTACAAAATTGTAAATTAATTAACTCTTTTGATAGGTGTTAAATGATTTAGATTTATTTTCGAGGAAGAAAATAACACACGTCGACGTATATATAGTTTGAAAACATCACGTTGAATTTTAAAGCTCGTATTAGAATAGTTTGATTTAGTAGAAACAGGGTGAGCGTATTATTTTTCGAATAGTTTTAAAAAAAATACTCAAACGGTGATTTTGTTCTTGAGCTAATTTAAAATAGAAAAAATTATTATTACCACTTAGTGTCAGACATTAAAAAATGTTTTAATGTTGTCATAAATATAAATTTCATAATTATTATCTCGAGTACGTACATAGTATTCATTTAGATGAAATTAATTTGTTTTTCGTTACAGTAGTAAGCTGTTTATCCATTCTCGATTCAAATAAGTACACACAACTTTTCTGAACTGATATATCGACCCGGTTGTTTATCGTGACTTGCAGATATAACATAAAAGTGGGGACCAACTACTATTAATCTGAGTTACTATTCGTATCCATCTTTCACGCCGAGAGGAAAATACAAAACCGCTAGAAAACTTTGTGAGATCGGCTATTTATTTTGTAAACAAAATCCAATAGGATTAGATGGCGCCGATTTTATAAAAGATGTCTTCGTTTCTGTATTCCTCGTCGGCTATAAGTTTTCCACAAAATAACTCGGTTAGTGAATATTTTCTGAAATATTTTCCTTTTAAATAATATTGTGCATTTGAATTTAATATTTAATTGAACGTTTTATGTACTACGATTTGTTCTAACATAATATTATATTCGTGACTTGTGTTACAATATAATATAATAAACTTAGATTTACCTCGATGGCGAGTAAGTTCTACCTGATCAAAATAAATTATCAAATTTTTAATAGTTTTCATGTTTAAAAATATTTTATCTTTAATCTAATCGATAATTTCTTTCTCTATATGCTTGTTATGTAATAATTGTTTTAAGCTTTGTTTAAAATCACGTGAAAGTTTAATTTAGAGTGTAGTGTTTCAAACGAAATAAGTTCGAGATAATTAAAAAAATTCACGAGCTTTTGTTTTTATTTTTGAAATGAAATAAAAAAATTATATTACTAAAATTACTGAAGAACATTCATCAAATATAAACGATTGGATAATTTTACAATCTGAACTTTATTCTATAGTCTAAATGAAACATATATATATATATATATATATATAGAGAGTCATAAATTAAAATCGAACGTAAATTTAATTACTCTGTAGATTATAAAATAACCTTGTTTGGTGATAATTTTACATAATTAATGTTTTTGCCAAGTTATGTACTTATTAATCTCCCAGACTATTAAATCACTAATTTTTAGCTCTAATGTGTTATTAAAATTGTATTACAATATAGAATCTATCTAGTTTTCTATTGGACAAAATTATTAAGTTATTATTTAATAACTTCATAACCTTAGGGTGTATTATTGTAAGGGCGTCCGGTATATATATATATATATAAATATATATGCGGTTAGAATCCATATATAAAAGAACCATCAGTGATATGACGTATTTGCATATAACAAACGTTTGTCATAGAAATAAATTGGGGTTGTAAAAAATGAGCCTATTTTCTTGTCAGGTGTATACCGACCGACTACACGTGAGGACGTAATAACTCCAGGTGAATTTCCCTAAAAATACAGTCGCACATCTGTTTGTGTTTTTGGAGTGACAGAACACTGTATATATATACTATATAGTGTATCTTATTACCTATTTAATAAAATAGAAGCAATTTTGTGTAGCTGCTAAACCAGCGTTTCCCACCCTGGCGTACGTGGAATAAAAATGTTAATGTTTGGAAAAACAGAATTTGATTTATTAAATACTGGTTTTTTGTTTGTTTTTTTGTTTATGAAATCATAACTTACCTCTAACCTCCTGTGTCCATGTGGATCAGTACGTAAAAATTTCAGTAACTTGAATAAAAAGAGGTCATCATTATTTCCTTATTTCAAATATTATTTGTTTATGTATTATTTAAGAATATCATTTTAATAGTCGACTAATTATTATTATATAATTTTATTTTGGGCACGGAGAGTTCCGATATTCTGTTGGCATCAACCCACTAACACAATTTATTTATATTATAACATATTTACATCATATCTTATTATTATTTATTAATTAATTTTTTTTTTTTTTAAATATCGACGCGCATAATGTTTGTAAATTTGTAATCAATTGTTTCCATTGACTTTTGACAAGTATTTTAATTTAGGTTTTATGGCCAATAAGTCAGTTTCCGGTTCAAACACAATAATTGCACAGGATGACATAAATGGACGAAATTGGTTTGTTGTCGAGTTGACAGCCGAATTCATTAATAATATATTCGTCTATTGTTCGGATGAAATATATATTTTTTGTTACTAAAAAAAGGATCAATTTCGCGCATTCATACATGTATATATACGTATTATGTACACCGCATAAGTGGAAATAGACTATTGATTTCGGTTTGGTCATCGTTTTGGCTGTGCTACTATCCCTTTTATATCCATATCCAATTGAACATAACCATGGTGTTCTCGGGAGACCGTTCGACCAAAGGATTAGCTGGATGTCGACCTATTATGTTATACAGAAAAAAAAAAAAAAAAAAAATGAAAAGCTGCTCTAAACCAAACCTTTTAACTAAAGCGTAAATTATACGAAGAAAAAAAAAAATTAAGTATCCGTTTTATCCATTTGAATACATATTGCAAAATTACCATTTATAATTTAATCTAAGAGTTATTAATAATAGTCGAGAAAAAAAAAAAACGTTCGTTACACTTTGATGGTTCTCTCAAAATATTATAAATGCAGCTCAGGTTTTTTTTTTTTACCTTGCAAATCACCATGAGCCGTATCCAACGAGTATAGAATGTAAAATTTTCAATCTTGCTTGAATTATGGCGAATAACATTGTTTCATTGATAAAAAATAAATGTAGGAATATATTATGTTTTAATAAAAATATTAGATTTCTAAAAAAACGGTTTTGATGAATTGTGCGTTTGCAACAATCATTTATTTAGTTCTACTCATCGTTAAACTGACAGTAGTTTTTATCGTGTGAAATAAGGATAAATGTATTATACTTTTTTCGTCACGTACAGAACGCTTACAGCTTCCTTATCTGATTTCGAGTCCTGTCTAAATGTTTATTTCTGAAAAATCGTCACGTGAAATTTCAACAAATTTTATTTCTTTTGTAAAAGAAAAGAACAGATTTTTTTTGTATAAAATATTTTATGTATTTGATAGAATTCTATCATTTGATTTGGTTTATATATTTTAAGTCATGTTTTATATAATTAGGTAAATAATTAATATACTAACTACAAATATTTTCAAAAATATTGAATGGATTTTTTTCGCATTTATCTCATCCGAAATATTTTTTGTTGGAAAACTCATATTGTTTAATTATTTGTATTCACGACTGTTGTTAAGCGTTTAAAAAAAAAAGAATTTAATATAGCATTGATATTATTAAATATTGTTGTTTTAATTTTAAATCACTTTAATATTTTGGAATTTATTTTTAAATTAATTACTATCGTTTTTGGACCTTGTATTATCATTACTTTTTTTTCAACTAATTATCTTTATAGTGTTCATATTTTTTTTTCTATTTAAAAGTATTGCTATGTAGATGAGCTATTCTTATGTCTTATGTAAAATAAGACACTAATAACTGTTTTTGAAGTCAGTTGAAAGATGAATAATTTATGTTTTAATGACATAATAACAAGGCATGATATTGATTTTTCTACAGAGAGTCTCGAATACCCTTAAATAATTAATAAAATAATGCTTTCTAGACACAACTTAAACGTATTGAAAGTTTTTGTTCAATACATGATTCATATAATCCATATATATACGCCACATAAACATTGTCTGTTGTTACAACTTTTAAAAGTTCAACTCGCACATAAATATCGTGACAATCTAAGGAAATGATGCAATCTATTCGAAATGTTAAGAAATTATTTTTATCTTTTGACAAATTCGTTCTATAATGCAACTGTAAATCAAAGTTTGTCGTGAGATGTTTTCTAAAAGTACAGGCGATAAAGTTTTGGGAAAAGTGAATTTTAAGAAGAGACATTGATATTTTGGGGGAAAAAAATAATAACTGAATAGGGTTCGGTAGAGTTTTAATTTCTGCCTTCGTAACAATGATAATATGCTATAGAAGTGTACCGATTCGACGTTCATGTATTTTCTAGTTAGAACTTTTAATTTTAATCCGCGATTTTCGATATCCCAAAAAACTCCGTTTTATTCGTTTCGAACAACGAATGAAGTTTGTTCTATTCTATTTTAAGATTTAATGTTTATTCGTAAAAACTAATTAATTGTTTCGTTACCAAGTAATTAAGTCACTGCTTAGTTTTTACATATAATTTTCAATAAACCGATTTACTCATAATTAAATACTTAATTAAATATTAGATAAGTCACTTGATTTATTTTATCTCATTGAGAAAACAATTTATACATGTTAGTAGTGCATTGGTTTTAAAATTTATATTTTATTTAAATGAATATGTCATTTACTAAAATCATGTTATGCATGTATGCAGGTTATATGTTTCTTGATTGTTAATTGATAATGATAAAAAAAAATAACTCTTCTTTATTACTTATGTATTCAAAATTACCTTAATCCAACAATGGATTTACACGTTGTTTAATTTATTACATTTACCATTATTATAATTTCATCTATCATGTTCATTTACATTTGATTGCGAGTCCTTATGTGTTATTAAAATTCACCGATTAGTTATAAATTATAACTTAAGGTTTATTTATAGATGACCAGACGAACAAAACGTTTTCTACAAATCGCTTGAAATATTTTTGATTACAGCGGTTGGTAATCAATCAATTTTTCGTTTTTTTCAGTATAAAATGTTAATGTTCGGTAATTAGAATCGTGGCCAATGTGAAAGTTTCGGGATTTCAAAAGCGAGTAGTTGTCCGGAATATTGTGACGTTTAGTCGATATTTTAGCCGAATTAAAACAAAAGAGACTATAAAGTGAATACTCTGTATTGCTTTTGTTTGGCGCGCGACGTAGAAACAACAGATAAATACGGGTATATAATGACGGTGTATAGAGTTTGACGTGTAACTAACGAAACGTAAAAGTTTTAGAAAAATATCAAACAAAGACCGTGGCCGCGGCCGAGCACTTAACAATGACCAAATTAAATTAAACGCGTTCCGAGCCACTGTGTACTCGTAGAGTCTGTTGTGTAAACATTTTTTAAAGGATATAATGATACCGCCGAATCGTAAATAAGTGAAAATGTGTTGTGTGATTGGTCCATATTTTGATTCGCAGTGAAGTCCCATTTCATAGCGTCTTATTGTTTTTAACTTATTTCTTAACTATTCCCGGCGCTCTCCTCGTGTACACTCGCAACGAACCATTTTTAAGCTTGTTTACAAGGTCGCGAGATGTGTATACCGTTTTCATGCGAGATAGAAGGACTCCATGCAACAACGTGACAAGTCACTATTTTGAAATTATTCAGGTGACATGTTTTATTTCACCAAAACTTTAAAAATTAATTTGAAAATTCGACATAAGTATCTTTAATTACATGTTAATAGTTGAGTAAAATTAATTTCAATTCTAAATACATTTTTCACCTTCTAAAATAACTTGGAAGTACGAAACGTATGGACTTACCTGGTTTTTTGTTCGTTAATTGTAAATATTATTAGTTAATTGTTAATACATTTTTTGAAAACCAAGACAAGCAAAAACCAGACAAGTCCGGACTTAGCTTGTTTTTGCCCATAATATTATAAGCCAGACAAGTCCATTTACTCAATAACTCCATAAATAATCATTGGACTTGTTTTATTGTCGAATAGAAATGTAAAGAAAAAAAATCTGTATACAATAACACAAAAAAGTGAGTTTCCAAAAAGAGTGGACTTGTCTCGTTGTTTTTTTTATGTCTCAGAAATAAATTCAAAGTACAGTTGTTATCACGTGATCTTTAAGTCTTTTTTTTGTCGATCGCCGGCCTGAGGTTAGTGTATTTTCGGTCTATATATTTTATTGGGCTAATATAAGTGTTCGTCCACGAGACATATCAGGTAAAAAAATGCATGATATTATGTAGGAACTAGCTAGGAGACACGGAAACACGACCAAAAAAAAAAAAAAAAAAATATTAGTTCCTCCATAACCGAAAAAAAAATATGCGCATTGATTAAATATTATTTTAAAATACATAATATGGTAGGAAGATTTATAATAATGAGTAAAATGTTGTAAAAAAACAATTAACATTCTTAAAAATATGAGGCTATTGATGATCATTATTTTAATTGAAATGTGAGTGAAAACGTTAGTACGCAATATTGTCGTTTACGTTACATCAAAAGATGCCAATTTTTTCGGTTAAGTTAGCATGTGGTCAAATATTTAATTAGTACAAATAAATAAATTAAAAAGTAACAAATTTTGGATGATATACATTTGTATTGAAAAATTTTTCCGGAATATTTTTATGTATTATTCACTAAATTAATAATTTTATCACAAATCTCAAATTCGTCAATCACTGCAAATTACTGTAATTAATATGTTATAATATGTTTCAACTCTATTTTTATTCAAAACGAAGCCAATCACAAATAATTCTAGTATTTTATATTTTATACACATATAATTTTTTTTAAAACGTACTTATCTAATTATTTACCCGGCTCTCCCGTGTATGAATTTACTATGTCCCAAAAATTCTCAAAATATAATAATGTTTAACAAAAATCAGTAATAATTGTCGTATAAGTTATAAAGTTCCGAATTGAATTTATATCAATTAAAAAAAAAAAAAAAAATGTCATATTTCTATATTCATTGTATTAATAGTGTCAATAGAATCACAAAGGTATATAGTTGTTATTTATAGATGAACTATGTAGTTTATATTAATTAATTTTGTGCGACTTAGGTTAGGTTAGGTTAGTGCGTACTGCGTACTGTGTAGTTGTATGTAGGAATACAGTGTTGTAATGATAAAGTATAATTGAAAAGAGTCTGATCGAATTTATCAGGACATGAAATTTTGCGCGGGCGTTAGACGTTATAATTTTACATCTTTTGCTGTGCATTTATTTTTGAACGTATTGTTTTTAAAGAAACTCTCTTTTTTTGTTTTTTACTTATTATTTTTAATTAATTTCGTACGACTACCGGAAATTTTCAGTTTATTTTCGTCCGTCCATTTTTAGTTTTTTTTTTTTTTTTTTTTTTTTTTTTTAGTTTTGTACCGTTTTCATTAAATATTAAACAACACTAAAATACACAGTAAGCACGAGCGAAACTTTACTCGTTATTAATGCCCGAGTTTGAGAAACGTTTGTGAGATGAGATTTATGCATTTAAAATCTCGCGATTAAACCCAAAGAGCTTCTCGGGGCGTTGCTCATATTTTCCGGTATTATTATGTATGGTTTCCAGAGAAAACGGAAATTAAAATAGAATTCCGTATCGTTTTCACGTTCGTCCAATGCATTGGAAGTTTTTGCGTAGGTACCTACTCCTTAAACACAACAGTAGTACTCAAGTACATTGATAACACGTCGGAGAAACGTTTTTGACAAGAGGAATGGGGTAGAATAGAAAGTGTAGTCTCATACGCATTTGATTTTTGCAAGAGTGAGACAGTTTAAAGTGCGCTTAGCATTCAAAAGTCGATAAAAATAGAAGTCAAAAGGTTAGTTATCTTAATACATATTTTATTTCCACGCGTACGCGTGCGGAAATTTAATAACACCACGACAATTCGAGAGGAATATTTTATGAAATAGGTACTATGCTGTATTTTACCAAATCGTATTATCATCGATCTCAATACGACTATAGCTTAAACATCGCTGCGTGAGTTTTCGGACTTGATAACAGAAAAAGACTTTGAATTTATAATTTCTCTGTACATAAATCTGATGCGGCAGCCGCCATTTGCCTAAACGGCAATGTTTACATTTTTATGTGATAACTCTATTTTGATAAAATGATGAAATAAGCCGTTTAGCGGGTGCTGATTTTGTGAAAACTAAAAGTATGAATTCTAAATATAATAGGACAATAGGTACAAATACTAGTGTTAAGTTAATTTTTTTCTTGTTCATTGTTGACTTTTTAATTAGTAATACAATAATTGTTGTATAAAATAGTTTATTCTTATTCCGTTCATGGGTGTATGAAATTTAACCATCGTGTCCATGTATTTAGTTTAAATCAAAATATATTTCCTCATTTAAATCGTGAAAATGTATCTATTTTAAAAAGGCCTCATAAATTAGTATTAATAACTGTTATAGCCAAAAAATATTTTAAAATACGTTTCATTTCTTTCTCAAAACCTATTTAGAACAAATAAATACAATGAGTAAACGTCATAAACTTACAAAATCTATTCTATTTAGTAATCATTTATTTACAATTATAATTTTTCTGATTTGTGTTGATTGTGTTATGTGATTTTCATTTGTTTATTATTTGATGTATATTTATGGAAATATATTTATATATTATACATTTGTTTATTTATTTCAAGTCTAACAGTAACTTTTACCAACATTGAAAGTCTCCTTGTTTTACATTATTTCTACAGTTTGTTTCACTTCCAGCCAATAATATGTGTACACTTGACTATATAGGTTAAAAGGAAGCTCAGTTTGGCAGTTCATTCTGCCTATGCACATTGTAAGTTTATCACTTAAGTTTAAGAATTAAAATAGAGATGACAAAAAAAATGTAATTTTAGTAGCCAGATTTTAGTCTTATCAATAATTGTTATCACTTAGAATTGTAAACATTGCTGTTTAGGCATATGGTGGTCTTCGCATCATCATTGCACTGAAGTTGGCTATCTAGTTATTATAATATATGTCTATGGGTTTACCAAAACGGAAGACGAGAACGGTTAAATTGTAAATTTTTATTTATCTCTTGTACTTAGGTGAAAATATTGTCTGTATAGGATATTTATATCTAGTGAAATCAATCATAACACGTTGAATATATGCGATTAATGTCTATAAAAGCGTCTGCGAGAACACGTAATGAATATTCATTAGGTTTATGCGTTTGTAAATTTAATTTTATTAATGTTCGTAACATCGAATTTTTCACTCGTGTTTACTTTTGTCACATACGTATTTTAATTATTACGGTTATCATTATCCTATTCGGATAATTAAATTATGCGCGAACGGCAATCATACTTGCTCATTTTAACGATCTCGAAACTATACGGCTTTTCTGTAAACGGCATTTGCATAATATTCCTGTTAGAGTGGGTATACTGTGCGCGCACTACTCTCTCACTGTATATATTGAAATAGCAACGGCTCACAGGTTTAGTGTTTAACACACATGTGCGGGTGGTGACCTAAAAGGTGCAGCGGGGGAGGGTAGTGTTTGAAGACCATTGTCACGTGACTTAAATTTAAAAAATTATCTTAAGACATTAGTGAAAATAAATTAAAAATAAACAAATGAGAGAGGGAAAAGAGAACTTAATTCGATTAAATTTATTTATTTATTAAAAGTACGGGCATGGGCCCAAGTTATAATAATTTATAATATATTTAGTAGTAAGTAATACATAGATATTTATAAAATAATAACAATAACAACAAAATAATAATAATAACAATATCGATGATGTATGGACTAATTATCCGAAATTTGATTCATGGCATAGTAGTGCATATAGGAATAAGAAAAGAGGACTTGGCCCTAGAGAAAAACGATGGGATTTTAAAGTTAATGCAATTCAAGAGAGACGGGGAGTCAATATCACCATTTAATAATTTACTAAGAAATTTTATGTTCGCTTCAACCCTTCTATCAGCCAGAGAGGGTAGGCCAAGAATTTAATACAATATATTATTTATTTACACTGCAATACCACCAGTAAAAATAAAGTGTATGTATTTTGTATTTTTTTTTTATTTATTTCGACGGTATTTATTAAAAAGATTTAAATTTAAACTACACGCCGTACTATTGCATCATTTCTGGTCTCGGAAAATATCTAAATTTTTTTTTTTTACAAATTTACATAGCGTTAAATTTTGAAAAGTTATATTTTTGGATTTTTACAAATCGTTTTCTTAAATTAATGAACGTGTAATGTTTGCACGCAATGAAACAATAATGTCAGAATTGAAGGAAACACAGAAGAAAAATTATATGAGTACTTCATATCGTTTCTTTGAAAATCTTGTTAAACAATGTATTGTAACTGTATTTTTATTTGAACGGAAAACGCGTGAACTCTCGTCGTATCGAGTTCTTTAATAAATTAATTGTTTGTTTTATTATCCTACGACCTAACGCTCTTTTGAATATAATAATATTATTTTAACGAAATAACAATAACGTTTTCGCTAAACGCCCCTTTGTTCTCCGTTATTAATATTCACATTAAGTATGTACAATATATAATACGTTGGTGCATAAACACGTCAACTCCCTCCCCTATCCCCCGGAGAAAATAAAAATGTTCAAAAACTAATTGAATTCCGGTAAATGTAATATATAAAAAGCTACCTAAAGGGAGCTCGCTGGAAACGTGTTGTTGTAAGTACGACGTGGAGGCGAGAAAGTGATTTATTAATAGAAATATTTTGTATCAAAAACAGTAGTATTAACGGGGGTGGGGAGGGGGTAAGTATGCGTTAAATTCTGGTTTCGCAAGACGGGGCGAGCCTATGTCGTGGGTGGGGGGGGGGTGTGAAATATAAGCATATTTACGGGATTATTCTACTTGAGCAAGACGCCCCGGGGGTTTCGTGATGAATTCCAACACTATGAGAGAAGAATCATACGGCGGCGTTGTTACTTTACGCCGCCGCCCGCTACACACTCGGTAATAATAATAATTATGATTTACGCATTCGTTTTGGGTACACGGCCGACTTTTCGAATACACATTCAGGCGGGAATTAAACGTTATTTAATTATCGGGCGCGCGTCTGCCCTCTTAACGAGTACATTTTAGGTTTTCGTTCTTAACATTTTGACACTCCGAAAGCACAAATGAAACTTGCGCGCGATGATTTTATACGATTTTTGTTAACAAATAAATAATCACAGGAAAAAAAAGAAGGTGACGTTCTTCTTCCGTTTGAAAATTATGTGTTATTCCAAACTCCATTTGTGTAGATTAAGATAGGTATTGCAAAAATTGAATTCATCCGGGACGATCTAGGACAAATGGACGCG
>JAIPRM010003351.1:14449-26403 GCA_025469315.1 Stegophylla sp. TES_Ste_2020
TAAAAAAATGACCTATCTAAATTACAATCTAGTGGCGAATCCTTTTTAAAAAAGTTATTGATCGAAACTTTTGGACAAGTATTTCTATACGAAAAAGTGTTAACATAAAAAAAAAAAAAGAAAAAAAAAAATAAACATCATTGTAAAAACACTAGCTTCTTCACTTTGTTCAGAATCTAAAATAAGATACCAATACCAGTGTCAAAAACGAAAATGTATTATAAAATTGAATAAAAATATTATTAATAAATAATTTAAAATATTCTTCAAAATTAAAATTAAGTATTTAAAAATTCTGTAGTGCTAAAATAATAATCGATATAGGTACTTTTCTTAGGTAAATATTGTAAATATTTGTACGGCCACCTGGTGCAAAACAAATTTGTGTACTACGCGTAATCTAGTTGTTATTAGACAAGTTTGTTAATGATAAAATTTGCAAAAACTTTTTTTTCTTAAATAATTTTTGAATCATTTACTATGTTTGTAATAACTAAATTTTAATTATAAAAATTTAACAATTTTTTTTATTTATATTTTTTGGGTGGTGTATGTGCTTTCGCGCACCATAACACGAGCCATACAGAATTTAAAATATTTTATGTTATTACGTATACTGATATAGGCGCAATTTTGTGGGCTCAGAAGTACTGAGCTTTCAAAACCATTAAATCTCCCAGATTTTTTGAAAATAACATAATTTTTAGCCTCCATAGGGGCTAATTATAGAGCGCATTAAATAGGACATTTATTACGGGATATCTTCGTGTCCTTATATATTTCTAGCTATCCCTATCTAGTCTATGTCCTTTGCTCAGAGTCAATATTAGATCCACAAACACACACACACCCACACACATGTACATATTATATATATGAGCAATATTTTTGTTATTTATTTCATGGTTTACCTTAAAATCGAGATAGCTCAGTTTTAGACCAAATTGGACAAAATTATCTTCCACAGATTTGGTAACTTGAATTTGTAAAAATGTTAAAACTGTCATAACTTTGGTTCTTAACCAACGTATTGAGTAATTATTATTAACAGGACATACTTAAGGTAACTTAAAAAAAAGTCATGGAAAATATATATTAGGGTGGTTTTAGATTCTGAACGAAGTGAAGAAGCTAGTGTTTTTACTATGATGTTTATTATTTTTTTCTTCTGTTTTGTTTGTATTTTATTTTTTCTTTGAACACTTTTTCATATATATCTACTCATCCAAAAGTCTCGATCAGTAACTTCTTGATATCGGATTTGCATCTAGTTGATATTTTAAAAAGGTCATTTTTTGAATTTCTCAATTCATCAATTTTTTTTTTTTTTGGAAAAAACTACTTAAAATTTGACAAAAAAGACTCGGAAACCATCATTTTTAGATCCGAACTTTATGAAAATTTAAACATAAATTGACAATAATACGAGAAACATTTTGGCGCAAGAAAATTTTGAATACGTGAAAATAAAATTTTAGACATTTTTCCAACACTTTTTTTTCATTTAATTTTTTTCCCTTTATTAGACAAAAAAAGTAAAGTAAAGTAAAGCATAGATAGGAAAGCCAGACATACTTCGCACCATGGATATTCTTCGCTTTTCGGGTCAGATATTCTCGGTGAGTGGGTTGAAAATGATGAACTATTATTGTTCTTTATATTATTAACTTTTTTCGTTAAGAATCGTCTTATTGAAGAAATGATTTATCGTTTATTTATAATTATACACACCTTCAAGAGTATCTGACCCGAGGAGCGAAGAATAATCGCGGTGCGAAGTCTTTCTTGTCTATTCTTTACTTTACTTTTTTACTTGTATAAATCAATTATTTTTACACATGTAGTATTATAATTATGGTCATTTATAATTTTTGTATAACTTTAAAGTGTAAGAAAATATAGGTAAAAAACTAAAAACCGAACAGTTTTAATAAAGTTTTAATTTTGACGGGATTTTCCTAGTTTTTCGATCAATTTTATTACAATTTATTAAGATACATTTTTTAAGAAAAATTGTATTATTATATAGCAAGGTTAAATTTTTGCATAACTTCAACAATTATGTAAGCAATCGCAAAAACCATGAATTCGCCTCTTTTTATAAAAATTTCACCCCGGACTGGCTCCGCACTGGAAAGGATGACTTATTTTATCAGGCTTAAAATTATCGTACTGACTTTTTAAGTTACACACACACATATATATAATGCATATTATTATTTAACTTATATTTTCAAATATTATTATTTATCTATATGACTGCACAACTGTACAGCTTCAAAATTCTAGTCACTAGATATTTAATTTTGGTATACGTATATTGACTAGGTCAGTAGTAAAATTACATCATTTTATTACACGTGCTAGTGCAAACAAGAGAATCAAGGTGACTAGTTTTATAAAAAACCATCAAAAACTAAATTTTTTATCTAATTATTATTTATCTAGTACGTTTTTTGTAGATTTCTGCATTTCATGCAACTTAAAATATTTAATTGTTCATGTCATTTTAAAATACTTATCATGGATTTTCCTTAATTATATTTTATTTATTTAAACATAAATAAGTGTCATTAATTTATAAGGAAAATTAATTTAAGATGTAAATATAAATGAAGTAAATTAGGTACAATATATGTAATAAAGGTATAATATAAATAAGGTCGATTTAAAACAGTGAAAATAAACATGAATATAGAATATAAATTAAAAAAAAATAAATCCATGATGTTTAGTCAGAAGGAAAAAATATGATTATACATGGTGTTCCACGAAGATGACAGCCTACATTATAATTTACAACCATAGTGATGTTTTCTTAAATATTCAAACTCTGAGTTTTTTTGTACCTAAATAAACATTGTTTTACATTTTTATAAAAACATTAAATTTAATTAAAATTTGAATTAGGTATGAATAGTCCTTAGCCCTGTGTATACTAAAAATATATATAGGTATATAATTTGATTATCTTTATTGTCGCAGGAAATACTGCAATGGGTAAATCCTTTCGTGGGATACCCTGTAAAAACATACATATTATGAGGTATAGTAAAAACATGAAAAACTATTGAATTATTTATGTCAAAAAGTAGACTACGTAAAAAGATAAAGCCAACATTTTCTTTTTATAATATAACAATAATAGATAATAGATTGAGAATGTGTACATACATAATTTTAAAATATTAATATAAATTATGAGTATTATGACGTTTACTCAAAGCCATATGAAAATTTAATATTAATAATAATTTTTTTATACTTTTTTACAGATACAGAATTACCAAATGAATGTCAATTTGCAGATTGTAGTTTTCTTCACTCTAACACTTGCCGAGAACACCGTTTGATTACTGCCTGTTGTTGTAATCAATTCCTCGCGCACAGGAAGTAAACTACCTAGTATAATATTGTTATAAATGTTATTAAAGTCTAATATTATTTAATAAATAAACTTTTTTTATGGAAATATTGTATGAGAAATGTTATAATGAAATAACTTACGTAGGTATATTAAACAATAATATAAATTACTGAAATAAAATATCAGTTATATATATATTAAGTATACATTAGAGTGAATATTAATTATTATGTATTAGAACTTAAGATGATTTTGCACAAATAATATTGTTCATATTTACAACCATAATTGGTAATTTTAAATAGTATTATTTTTTAATTCACTTATAGATTTAAATGAATTATGTTAACTGAATTTATTTATGATTATGTTTTATTGATTTATATGAATCTTAATTTTATTTGTTACTCATTTTGAATATTAATAAGAAAACTGTATCACTATCATTTGTATTTAATATTTGAACTGTTTATCTATAACCGTTTATAAAGCTATATATGGGCGGTTTAAGGGGTTCAACCTCCCACCACCGAGTATATTTTATTGGATTACTTCAGTCTATCTTTTAATTTAAAATATCATAAATTGTCAATTTAATTTTATATTTTACATAGAGTGTAAAGTCTAGTGGTTTTATTATGACGTTTCTTTTTTTCTTTTTGTAACATTTTTTTTCTTTTTTTGAAAAAATGAATTATGAATCGGAAAAGTTTCCGGTAGAAAAGTTTTTTCCCAATAGAAAGGTAATTTTTCAAAGTTTTCAACAGCTTTTCCAAATATAAAGAAAATTACCAAAAATTTTAGTAAAATTGGTATAAAATATTCAATAATATAAAACCCCAATAGTATTAAAACATAATATTTTCCCTATAATCAAAAATATTACAGGCTAAAAAAATTTAACCACTTTTCGAAAAAAGAAAAAGAGAATTTTGGAAATACTGTAAATGTTTAATTTTGTGAGTTTATTTTAAAATTCAACACATCCACTTGAAGTATCCTCCTGTGAATTGAAAAATGTCCGGCTTTTTATGTATAATATTTTTGTGGTATTTTTCAAAACCCCTCAGAAAATTTGTCTTTGTTGATTAATGCTAATGACTTAAACCTTTGTACTTTTTAAATATATGATGTAATCGATTTCTAAGCTTTAATTTACTATTTTATTCCTATTATATTATTATGTATGATTTAATGAGTGACATTTATGTATATTATAATATAAAATATTGTTCTGCAGATATTGATACAACGTACTATATTAATTCAGTACATTTTATAGCTAGTACTAGTAGGTAAACTGCGTGATACAAATGTCACCCACTGAAAACATTTTGTCGCCTAATCAATTATATTTTTGGAAACTGGGAGGAGATGACATTCATGTTTCCAAAGTTTTTCAATGCTTAATTTAACTACTTCGGGAGCGAATGCAAAGTATATCCGATATACATAGGAGCAATGATAAAAAGCCGAACATACTTCACACTCTGGGTATTCTTCACTCCTCGGGTGGGATTTGGTGATGGATTAAATTTTAAAGAACAACAAATTATTTCTTCAATAAAACGATTCTGAGTGAAGCTTTAGTTTATAAAAGACTATTTTACATTAAAATTATAAATTTCTTAAAATTCTAAAAAAAAAAATAAAAATATTTTGTACTCAGCCAATTTTATATCTCACCATAAACTGAGAACAGTAAAAAAAAAAAATTGATGAGAAAAAATATATATATTTTATATATTATATAAAATATTTGCAAATTCTTTTTTCATATTTTCAAAGTTTTCTTGTATTAAATTATTTTTCAAATTATCTTCCTATATTTAAATTTTCATAAAAATTGTATTAAAAAAATACCAGACATACTACACACCGGATAAACTTTGCTCTCCGGGTGGGATTTTCTTGGTTGGTGTATTGAATTTTAAAGAAACGATAAATCGTTTCTTCAATAAAACGAAGTTTATTATACAATAACCACGTAATAATAATTACCATGTTACCATGGAAAAAATGAGCTCAAAAATGATCAACAATCAAAGCGACAAGTGTCAAACCTTTGAAATAATGCAAATTTTGAAAAATGCCAAGTATAAAGTACCATCTAGAGCCGATGCTTGATTAAAAAAATGGCTGGTGGAGGCTCTGGAATCAATATTTTTTTACTAAAAAGTGTTCACAAAACTGGGGGGAGGAAACATCATTGTAATTTCATAAGATTCTTTTCACAATCTAAAGGATAGTTGTTAAGCCTTTTTTTAAAATATTGGGTAATTTTTCTAAAATGTTTAGAAAATTGTTAAGAATTTCGAAAAATGGATTTTTTTAAGTATCGTCTATATGAAAATTGTATTTCAAAGAGTGTTTGGTTGAAACTTTTACACAAATATTTCCATATGAAAAAATGTTAAAATAAAAAAAAAATAAACATCATTGTAAAAATACTAACTTTTTTGCTTCTAATAATCTAGAATCTAAAACGATAAATTTAATAAAACATAATTTAAAATATTATAAAAATTTTCATACTCCTCATAAAAAATAATTATTAATTTTATTAGAATTATCAGATTATGAATATCATAATGTAAGATTCTGAGCAGAGTGAAGAATCTTATGCATTTACAACGATGTTTATTTATTTTTATTAGATTCTGTATAGAGCGAAGAACCTTATGAATTTAAAAAGGTTTTTTCCGTTCTATGAACACTTGCATATAGAAATACTAATCCAAAAACTTCGATCAGCCACTTTTTAAATCAAAATTTAGCTCTAGATGGTACTTTATAATTAGTATTTTTCGGAATTCACAAGGTTTTAAATGGTTGACACTTGTCACTTTGATTGTTAGTTATTGTTGGGCCCATCATTGAGGACATAGTAACCATGACAACCAAGGTAACCATGGTGACGTCGTAATTATTGTTACGTGGTTATTTTATAATAACTAAACCTCTGCTCAGAATCGTTTTATCGAACAAATAATTTATCGTTTCTTTAAAATTCATTGCACTCACCAAGAATATTCCATCCGGAAAACGAAGTATCTCCATGCCCCATGGTGCGGAGTATGTCCGGCCTTTTTTTCACTTTTTGAATTAAAATTTGGCTCTAGATGATACTTTATACTTAGAATTTTTCGAGATTCGCATTATTTCAAACGGTTTATATTTGTCGCCATTGTTAGACCCCTTCGAACTCTAGCCTGATTCCCACCACCATTGTTATTATACCATTGTATAATAACTGAACCTCTGCTCAGTGTCATTTTTTTGAAGAAATAATTTATAGTTTCTTTAAAATTCAAAACGCCCACCAAGAATATTCCACAGGGAAAGCGAAGTATGTCCGGTTTTTTTTAGTTTTAGTTTCTGAACAAACCATTTTTTTTTTTTTTTTTTTTTTGTAATCAATTTAACACACAACAAATTTGATCATGTTGGTACTATTAAAAGATTGTTTTTTGAATTCTTCAAATCTTCATTCATTGAGTTAAGAAAAAAAGTAGAGGAAATAAGAAAAAGCAATGTGATTAAATTAATAATTATAGATATTATACTTTAGTTTCACAATGTTTAAAATGAATTTTTATAATGGATAATTTTAATTAATACTTTTTGAACAATTATTACCTAGTAACTATCATGGTAAGTATTAAAATTTGGTGAATATGCAAAAATATTTGAAATATGGAGAAACCTCTAAATATGTAAGATACAATTTTGCATTTGCATTCTTTATATTATAAAACGTATTTGTGTATTACTCTTCTATGTTTTATAATATATGTGATATATGTGGAATTTGAAAATTTCCCGAGAAAAAAATACCCGGGGAAAAAATGTCCATGGTAAAAATACCCATGAAAAAAAATGATTGAGGAAATAATCTCCAAGAGCAAAAATAATTATTCTAGGTGTATTTAATTTTAAAGTAACGATAAATTATTTCTTCAATAAAACAATTTTGAGCAGAGGTTCAATTATTATACAATAACCACGTAACAATAGTTACTACGTTATCATAGTTACCATAGAGATTTTGGGTTAGTATTTCTATACGCAAAAGTGTTTTCAGAAAGAAAAAAAGAAATAAACATCATTATAAATTCATAAGATTCTTCGCTTCACTCAGAATCTAAAATTATTTCTTCGCGTATTATTTCCATGAACATTATTTCCGCCGGTATTTTTTCTTAGGGTATTTTTACCGGTTTGTATACAAATTCTATAAGTTCTAAGTCTTGTCTATATTAATAACCTATAGGATTTGAAATTTTCATTTTTAATCTATTGTTTATAAAAATTATTTACACATGTTACTAAATTTTGGGAAAATTAGTCTTATTTACCTAACAACATTAAACACAAATAAAGATGTTAATACTTTAAAGGTCTACTAAAAAAATAGAGTATCCATTAGGTGTACCCGCTAACTATTCAGTTTTAGTGACTATCGTTCAGTATGAACGATAGTCATACGATAGATTTTATTATAATAAAAATAGGTAATGAAAGACAAACGTGAAACAAACAAATGATGTTATTAACTTTTGATGGCATAATTTTGGGAAATATTTTCTTGTCACTTAATGAAAATTTATTAAAAAATTTACTAATGATTTTTTTTAGTGCTGTTGGCTGATATTGTAGCAATGAACCTAAAAAAAATTATCTCAAAATTTCAGCTTTTTCGATCAAACCAGGGAACGGCGTAAACTCAGATTGTTTCCTATTTATTGATGATGTTATATACATATGCATTAGGGTGTTTTTTTCAGAGCTGTTGATGAATATTTTAGCATTGGATATGAATAAATTCTCTTGAAATTTCAGTTTCTAGATGAATTACTAGTGAATGTCGCTAATCCTGTTTGTTTCCTTTTAACTGGGGAAAATTAAGTTTTTACTCAAATATGGATTATTGGCAAAACTTTTTTTTTTCTAATTTCCTATAAAATTATTTTATAATGAGTTAAATTTCCTGCAAAAAAGCTCTTTAGTACTAAATCTGTAATTCATCATTTAAAATACTCACTTAAACATTCTCATAAAAATCGAAAATGAAAGAAATCTTTAAAAATAATAAATTTACGGATTTAGTACTAAGAAGCTTTTTTGTAAGAAATTTAATTATCTACAAAATGCTTTTACTGGAAATTAAAAAAATTAATAAATTCTGCCAATAATTGGTGTTTGAGTAAAAACGTAATTTTCCCCATGTTCTCCATTTTTTCTAATTAAATGGAAACAAGGAGGATTTACGCCATTCACTAGTAATTCATTTAGTAAACTGAAATTTCAAGAGAATTTATTTATATGCAATGCTAAAATATTAACCAACAGCTCTGAAAAAAAAAACACCCTAATGCATATGCATATAACATCATTGAGTGATAAGAAAACATTTCTTAAAATTATTCCATCTAAGTTAATAGCGTTATTTGTTTGTTTCACGTTTGTCCTTCATTACCTATTTTTATTATAGCAACTTGCAAATGTTCACTCATTTTATTCATTTTAATATTTTAATTATTTCATTTAAATATTTGAACAATATACAGTTTGAATATATAATACCTATTTGTACATAATACGACTCAATAATTTAAATTAATTTTTCAATCTTCATTTTTTTTTTTTTTTTATATCTCGTAATAAAATACATGTTATAAATTTCCTAATAAATAAATTAATTAAAAAAAAGAATAGGAATTTTTTAAGGGCATTTTCACGGTAAAAGGCATTTTTTATGGCCATTTTTGGCTGTTTTTTAGAGCATTTTACAACGATTTTTAGTGCATTTAAATCCGGACCCTACTTATTTTATTATTGATATTAATATAATATCACGTACAATAATATTTAGGTAATAAAAAATGTAAAAACAGCACCTTAACAAAATGTTTCTGTTAATAAACTTATTTTGATTAAAATAAAAAAAAAATGATTTTATGTTTAAGGTATGGTTACAGGTGGTACCGTATAGCTTACAATTTACATACAATAAAAACGCAAATGGAAATTTTTTATTTTTTTGTCATGAACTACTAAGATTTCGTAGTGCACACAAAATAACAATTATCTATGAATAGATATTTTCAGTACTCATACAGTATATATATTTCCATAACAATACATTTTCGTGAAACATTTTCAATACACTCAACTGTTTGTCAATAGCATTTACTGTGTGTACTGTTTTATCTGAAGGACTTGTATCGTTTTTCGACAAATCAGATTTTCTTTTCGAAAAAACTGTGAAAATATGTTATAATAAGGGTGAGGATTTATATGTAATAAAAATCTTAAATACGTGATAAAAATTTACAATTTTATATTTTACCAAATAACAAATCATTGCACCCTAACATTTCATTTTCTACGGACTTAATTAAATGTTATACTGCTGACTGAACCCCACCAATCAGTCTATTTGTCAGTCAGGACATGTTATTTTATATAATATACTAGCATAGGCGCAACTAGGGGGGGGCTTAAGGAGGTTAAGCCTCCTTAAAACCACTCATAGCCCCCTAGATTTTTTGAAAAGTGCTTAAGGTTAATGTATTTTGCGGGAGCTAAATCAATAAATAATCATTTTATTTTTACTTTATTATTACCAAAAATATTTTGTCCTAGTTGCGCTTATGTATTCTAGTATTGATTATACATAAAACTTATTATAATACAGTATTTATAATCAATGATACTAGGTAAAATTTAGCTGGGATTGCTGATTGATTGAGAATTTATTTTAAAAATCTTTTTTCTTTGTTAGCCAGTTGAGTGTTGTCAAATTGAATATTGGAGAACTGGAAATTTAAAAAAAAAAATCTAAAATTCGTTTTCTCTTTTTTTTTCTTGTCGACAAACTGGGCATAAATTATAACAATACGTTAAGTGTACACTATATACTATCGATGCCATCCAGAGAGCATAGAGAACGGGACAAATGCACAGTGTCCCACGTTTTTTGTATTGCAAAATAAAAAAGGACGTGAAAAATGCCAACTTATCTGATAATGACAACTTGTTTATCAGTTATTGACTTAACATGTTTATTTTGAAGATTTAATATCAAATTTGAAAAATTGATGTACAAAATTTTTAAAAGAGAGGTAAAGGCCAATTATTTTTGTTTCCTTAGTTGCGTGGGTGAGGGGGAGGGGGGTTGTGTCAGATTAATTTAGCCAACGGGGGTCAAAAAGCTTAATACGCCATTGGGGATCATTTGTAGACGTATTGAATTTTAAAGAAACGACAAATTATTTTTTCAATATGACGATTCTAGATGGAGCTTCAGTTTATTGAAGACAATTTTACATAAAAATAGTAAAGTTTGTTACGATAACAGAAAAAATTACTTTTATTCGGCCAGTTTTATATTTCACTATTACCTGAGAAAAAAAAAAGATGAAAAATTTTTTGATAAGAAAAAAAGTGTAAGAAAAAAATTTACAAAAATGTTTATTTTACATTTTCAATATTTTCTTTCACTAAAATATTTCTCATTTTACTGTCTTTCTATATCAAAATTTTCATAAAGTTTAAAAAAAAATGGATAGTTTCCCCGAGTCTTTTTTGTCAAATTTTGGATAGTTTTTTCCAAATTTGAGAAAGCTATTGAGAATTTCAAAAACTGAACAGTCAAAAGGACCATTTAAAGGTGAATTATGATTCAAAAAGTTGCTGGTTGAGACTTTTGGGCAAGTATTTCTATGCAAGTGGCACACATAAAAAAATAATAATACTAGTAAAAAGGACGGACATACTTCGCACAAAGGGTGTTCTTCGAACGATGGGAGGGATTCTCTTGACGGGTGTATTGAATTTTAAAGAAACGATAAATCATTTCTTCAATAAAACGATTCTGAACGAGGCAAGTTGATAAAATAAAAAGTAAATGAGAACAAAAAATGTTAGAAAAATGTCCAAAATTTTTTTTTAATATTTTCAAAATTTTCTTGCATCAAAATCTTTCTTATATGATTTTCTATCTATGTTTAAATTTTCACATAATTCGAATCAAAAATGATGGTTTTCGAGTCGTTTTTGTCAAATTTTGGGTAGATTTTCCAGAAAAAAAAAATTGAAGAATTGAGAAATTAAAAAAATGACCTCTCTGAAGTACAATCTAGAGGCAAATCCGGTTTCAAAAAGTTACTAATCGAAACTTTTGGACAAGTATTTCCATACTAAAAATTGTACACAGAAAAAAAAATAATAATAAATAAACATCATTGTGAAAACACTAGCTTCTTCACTACGTTCAGAATCTAAAATAAACATCATTGTAAAAACACTAGTTTTTTGCTTCACTCGGAATCTAAAATACAATTTTATTTCACACACAATTTCACAAATATTATTGTACCAATATATATTTACTAGATATGTAAAACACTGTTAAATTAATTGATATCTTTGATTTTTTGTTAACTTGCAATACAGGTAAAAAAAGCCGGACATACTTCGCACGATGGGTGTACTTCGCACGACGGGTGGTATTCTCTTGACGGGCGTATTAAATTTTAAAGAAACGATAAATCATTTCTTCAGTAAAACGATTCTGAACAAA